>CAJNOP010002137.1:0-19800 GCA_905250075.1 Rotaria sp. Silwood1 | reverse complement strand
GCCGAACTATTTCTCGATTGCGCAGATCGCGAGACTCATCCACCAGTCATATGCATTTATACAGTAATCAATCCGCGATCAAGTCTCGTAATCGAAAACATGAGTAAAGTCACGGACGAGGAAGAAGTGCTGATCGTTCCATTCACTGTTTTTCAAGTAAAAGAACAACGTGATACACAGTTGATTCGTGATGGTCAAACCTATTCTGTTAAAGAAATTAAATTGGAAGAATGCGTTCGAATATGAACTCTCATTTATTTTTTCAAGAACTTCAGATTGATTTCATTTTAATAAAGAAAAATCATTTAGCACTCACATTGACAACAATGATAAGAACTTTTCCTCGCTCACTTTTACTCTGAGGCAATCGTGAATATATTTCAAATAGAAATGATTAATCAACTGAAGAATGTTGTCTTGTTTGTTTCTCGCACGTGACATACATTGATTATTGTCGAACGTGTGAGAGTTTTTTCAGTCACAGCCATATCCACATACCAACACCGTGTTCGTGCTGTTATTCACTATGTACTGTGAGTCTGAGTCAATTATTCATGACCTTGACTATAGATGTGTGGGTATAGATTTGAATATTTCTGCATCTACGCCAACATCCACAGCCATACCTTCCTAGGTTCAATGAATACTATCCATCGACGACTACCTTGATTCTAAATTTGCCATAATCACTAAACCTAGTAACACGACTCAGTATTCGAGTCCGAACGACGAAACAACATAAACAAGTTTTAAATTACAAAATGTATCCACTAAATCGGCGCTTTTTTTTTATGGTCGCCCCTGACAATAGCATCATTCGAATCAGCATCTCATTCTGCATCAAGCACAACCAATTAGAACAATGCCTAGAGGAGTTTTTGTTGACTATGATCATCAGATTTATTTGACTTGATCACATGACTAATATTCACCGAAAAAAATTCTTATGATTTAAGTTGAAAAAGAAATTGGTATTTAGTAATAAATATTTACGTCGGCAAAAAAGTCCAAAGCACTCAATGCTGTAATCCCATCTGGAGGTATGAATTGTCTCATTAAACTTCATCGTCGAATGTAATGGTATGACCCCCATTCGTCTTCTTATTACATCTTCGGTTATTATACATGGAAGATTAGTTTCTTTTCTTTCTTATCCCTTCAGAATGATCCTATGACATGAAGAGTATTTAGTCATGAATGATTGTTTTCCAACAGGACGCCCTCCATATCGAAGAAAACTGATTGTACGTCGATAAATACTCCATTACTATCGTCAACAAAACACTTAGTCAAAGAAAACAAGCAAGTAATTTTGTATGAGATATTTGCAAGTTATCAAAGCGCTAGAGGACTTCGACTCGATCTTTATTTAAGCATAAATTGTAAATAATACACAGTCACTCACCCACCTTCAAAATCATAGTCACGAACCAGGTAAGATGCAGGTTTCTAAGTAGAAACAATACTTTCCTAGATTGTTACTAGACCTTTCCTGGCAAACCACCTCGCCTTTTTTCCTCTTTTTTTAAGAAAAAAAATAGATTTTTCACGGTACACAGTCGATAGTGTTGGTCGATATCATTTGAAAATCAAATTAAGGCATAATTACAAAAATAAGTTGCAATTGACTTATTTATCGTCAGGAATAAAAATTAAAAAGTCAGATGTTTGAGTCAATTGAAGTATTTTTTTTGATAATTTGTCACATACCTTGAGCAAAAGACTGACAGAAATACGAACAAGACCTTTAACATAATCTTTGGCAGGTCAAAATCGAGAGGGTGTGGGTGGGTGTGGATGCAGGCAGAGAGAAGTAGTATTCACATCCACATCCACATCCACACCCATACGCTTACTTTTAGTGCATCAGCAGTCGCTATTCTCCTTACAAAGCTAGTGTCACATAGATTTTTTATATGGCACCACAACAAGCCAAGGTCTTGCTGCAATCGAGAGTTCTCAATTAGGTTTTATTGATCATTGTGAATCTCTGAATAGTTCTGTTATAGAAAAACGCTGCTTATAAAATTCCGTCCTTAGATATTGATCTGTTGAATTTACTGCAAGCGAAAGTTTTGCTTTATACGTGTTGTTGAAAACTTTTGATACAATGTATGTCCGACTGTATAATTCGGCCAAATCATAGAGAACTATTTCTCATAGTTCGCCATTTTATACGATTTTGACATTTTCGATCGTTTCTAATGGATGATCGTGATTTAGGACGTAATGAACATTGTAAAGCATCATGAGCACATCCTGCAAACGAAAATGGTTTCAAACGTTGGTCCACTCTTTCATGCAAACTATTGATATTGCTGCAAAATGTCCTTAAGTCCGAACGATCTTCAGTTAAAGTTGTTTGACGTATTTTTAATGCTTTTTCATAATATGAAAAGGCATCCGAATGCTTGTCCATTTTTTCATACAAATTACCGATATTGTTAAAAGACGTGATTAAGTCGGGATGATTTTGTGATAAAGTTTGTTGACGTATTTCAAGCGCTTTTTTGTAAAATGTTAGTGCTTCTAGATAGTTATACATCTTATCGTACACCGAACCAAGGTTTTTATACGTAGCAGTCATCATCAAAGTGCTTGAGGGTACTATATTTTTCAGCTTTCCAAATGTTGTTTGATCATATGACAGTGCTTTTGAATAACCCATCGTATTGAAATAAGCCAAATCGAAGTTGTTGTAGAGATCAGCGAATAACGGACTTCTTGAAAGCAAATAATTTTGTGGAGTGTCAATAGCTTCCTTGTGACACGAAAGTCTTTTTTCATATGTATCAAATTGTTTTACACCATTTTTTATATTTTGACACTTGAAACCAGTGTTTATATCGATAGTAGCTGGCTCAGAATGATCGAAAGTTTCATCGTCTTGGTAGACTATAGGTACTTGTCTGTTGCTAGAAGCTCGATTCCTGTAAAATTTATTCGGATAGTAAAGATCTTCAAAGCTATGGAAAGTTTTGCTCAGATATAAATGATTCTGAAACTCAGTTTTCTGTAGAATTTTGCATGAGTCTCGAAGATGTGATGATACAGGTAAGTAATCGTTCGCAGTACTATATAAATGACCGATATTATCATACGTCTTGGCCATATCCACATCCATCAATGGACAGTATATGTGTTGAATTTGCAGGGCATTTCGATAATTTGACAGGGCAGCTATGTAATTTCCCATCGATTGATATACTATAGCAATGGTATTGTAGATCTTAGCTAGTTCAATTAATGTGAATAAAGATTTTCGTTGAAGAATTTCGAGTGTCTTTTCAAGATAGATGAGCGCGTTGGAACTTTCTCCTATCAAATAATGCAATTCACCAACGTTCACGTATACTAAGGCTAAGAAAGGATAAGATGGTACTTGAAAGTTTTGTTGAATTTCAATCGCTTTTTGGAAATATGAAAGTGCCGTTTTAAACGCTCCTCTAGCACTAAATAGTAGACCAAGATTATTATAAGTCATAACCATATCAGGATAAATGAATGTCAGAGATGATTTTTTTTGAATGTCTAGTGCCTTTCTAAGGTATCTAATTCCAGTTGAATAATGTCCTAATGATTTGTGTACCATACCTATATTGTTCAATAGCCTAGCTAGCTCGAGATAATTATTCGAAACATTGTTGTTTGCAAGTTCAAGTGCCTTTTGGTAATATAATAGTGCGCTATTGAAATCATCCTTGACCTTTTTTATGTACCCAAGTTGATTGCAAAGATAAGTAATTTCTTCCCAATTGTCGTCATATTCTGACTCGGGTAGTATCTTATAGATTTCTTCAGCTTTCTCATATTCACCCATAGTGATCATCAATGAACATAGTTTATGTAATTTTGTTGATCCATTAGTCATATTTTGTCTGCATTTCTTTTTTCCGCCATCGAATAAAATGAGGTTCACGTGCCATAAACGATCAGCAACACATTTCATTTCGGCAACACGAAAAATGGTATGCGACGAGAGCAGAAGTTCTTTCTCGGAAATATTGAAATAGTTAGTGTTATTCAATGAGATGTACGGCTTGGATAAGCCCGTTATATCGATTGTCATCTGAAAGAGAATTCCAACTGAGTTCGGAATGCCTAGAGCGCTTTCTGCAAATATATAAGGAACTTTTGAATCAGTACTTGTAGAGAGAAAATTGTTGAATGACACAAAACCACCCTGACTCTGCTTCAACTTTTCAAATTCCCAAATCGAAATGGCTTGTCCTCGGTAGAGAGTCGCTTGTGCTGTTTGACCAGTTTCCCATTGCAATCGCTCAATTTGTTGGTAGAAATCATACATACAACTGGCTTCGATATCTAACTGGTTTGATGTAATTTGATATCGCTTGCATTTTTGGATGAATCGATCGCATAATCCATCACTTGGTTCGTTAAAAACTTCACAAATTAGACTATTGTTTTTATACGTCGTCAACGGTTGTAGTCGATTCAATCTGTTGTGTAAATCTCGTATAAAATAGCGCAATTTAAAAACAGTATCAAAGTCTTTTATCCTCAATGCTTTATTAAGTAGTGAATAAATAAATGATTCTTTTGTGTACCACCAAATAGCTGATGATGAATTATCGTTTCGCTTAAATTCATTAACTACATATGATATCGCATCGTTATTCGTATGTCCGATATGAACAAAATTGACGAAGTCGTTTTTAATCTTTTCGTTATATTTAATTTGAAGTGTCGTCTCTTCGAGTATTTTTAGATACGTGAACGATGAATTGGGTATGTTCAAATTAGAATCTGAAGCTACAGATGTAATACTCTTTGGTAGGGAATTGTGTTTACATTCTCGAACAATGTGTTTCAATTTATTAAAGATTACTCTAATATCATTAAACGTGCCAATAATTTTGCTTGACCTTTTGGTCCACTCTGCGCTCTTCTCATTGTTCGTACAAAAGATGTAAACTGAATCCAATTGAGACATATTATGTATTATTGGCATGATAGTGTCCAGAAAACAAGTAGGAAGAATAAGAACGACTTTTTGATCCTGAACATGTGTAAGAAAATTGACGAGCGAATCTCGCTTATCGAATGTTGCAACAGATTTGATCGTGGAACATATTTTAGAAATCAAGTCATGCATTTCAGTTAAATTTGTATCAAACCAAGCGATGATAACATTTTTTGTTGAATGTTTGTACTTGTCTGGCAAATTACTAGTATGCGTCATAAATGTCGTTGCAGATGTATATTCCGTGTTCGATTTTTTTTCAGTTCGCCCAGAGTAATCTTCTGCAACTACGAAAAACATTAAAAATAATTATTTGAAATTTGAGATTCTATTTGCTTAGAGTTATCCGTAAGTGTAATACTATTACTTGACTACTACTTTCGATTTTTTTTCTTTTAAAATCGTCGGGTACCACTTTCTATTCGCTACGACACTTTTGTGGCTTGGCATTCTATTGCGATTCACCTATATGCTACACTCTTTCTCTATAATATTGTATAAATGCTAATACAAAGTTTTTATTCTGGTTATTTGTCGTTCATTATGTAATCCCCCTCCCCGCAATAAAAGACCCCTTTAATTAATTAATTTTTTTTCTAATTAGAAGCTTTAATTAGTGGATTTCTGTGAAGATATGCCTAATTTTTAGGGTTTGAATGCGGGAATTTGAAGGAAATGGATCCAAAACTATTTCTTGTTCTTTAAAACCTTCAAAATCCTAGTGGAAAACCTGAAAGTCTTATCGGTTTTCTGGAAAACCTTTTTCATTCAAAATTGGAAAAATATGGGACATAATACAAGACCCCACTGAAAAATTTTAATGCTGAGATAGAATAGATGATTCGGGGTCTTCTATTACGGGGGATAGTGTGTCTGACGATCCGAGCGTCTTTCATGATCAAAGTTTATCATCTATATATTGCTATTTATCCTGAAATTTGACGACAGTCTTCCTGCAATATTGAGTCATGTATTCTTTTTTCTTTACATAATTGAAAACTCTCTGCGGTTGTTTTTAAACCTCTCATTACGAACATAGCTACTGTTCTCCTATGTAGTTTGTTTAGTCAATGAAGTTTTTCTTCATCGACAGCATGTCTCAAGAAGAGTCTTTTTCTTGATACAAACAGAATGAGAAATGAAAGAGAACCTTCCCGAGCCCTTACTATTATCCGATATGCCGGCTTTTCGTTTGATGGAGGATTCTAAAAAAAATGAAAATATACAGATATATTGTCAAATTTGAATGTTTTAGTTCTTTACTCGAATGCATAAAATCAGACAATCCAAATGTATCCCATTGGATAGTACCATTTTGATCAGCAATCACACAAGCGAGTCTTGCTGTATTAGGTATATAATCAGCTGAATGTATCTTTTGAGCAGTGCTTATGCAAAGTGTGTGAAAAACAAGTCTGTCTTTCACAACCTGATTTTGATAGATAGTACACATTCTCAACGGTAATCTAAAATACAAGATATTGAAGAAAATAATATAATATGAGTCATAAGTTTTACCTGAGAATGCCATCGTTTATCAAAGCTGATCGATCGATTTTAAGCCAAATTGGATTGTAAGATATTGTGTCTGTTTCAATATCATCACGCAAAAATCCTTTTTGTGCATCTAAATGCCAAATCACTTGTTCTTTATTGTGTTCTTCAATAACAACAGCAACAACAAGTGTCATTTGATCTTGACGCAAAACATGCGATGGGAACTTGGAGAAGAAAAGTGATATAAAATATTTGTTCGATTTCCATCACTGTTATGCAAATATTTTGTCGACTAAAACTTACTTTAATTTCTGGCAGAATACTAGCATATTTGTTATCATGGTCAGTTTTAACCCCTTGTATACGTATGATGTACTTTTTCTTTTTGGAACATATATCTATAGTATCTCGTTGACAACTACTCTGTTGATGTTGAGTTCTTTGGTAAGAAGCAACATCACGTACAAAGACTAAGTGGGATATTGAGTTAGCAACATCAGCAGAACTTGAATGAGTATCGTTGGGTGATGATAAAGAATCATCAAGGAGGCACAGATTCGTGTCAATAATTGTTATTGGAGATCTGGGATCTTCTGATACAGACATACCACTCGGACTGTTAGCTGCTACATGTAATGGTGATAGAGCATTTCCTTCGAATAAAAGACGACAAAAGTGCAAGATATTGAAGCAATTCAAACATACGAAAGTAAGAAAATTCGGGCTCTGCTTCTCTTGTTTCATGAAATAAAACTTGTGCAGGAAGCGTCTTTTTGCGTGTCCGAGGTAATAATTGTCGAAGTCTTTCGGTACATTCATCATCAAAATCAATATACGTTTGAAATTGTTCGTCATACACTTGCAGTTCGAATGAGTCTACACTAATATCAAAACGTGAAGCTATGAGCTCCATGATTTCACTATAAGACATATGTGGATGAACAGATAATGTACTAGCTTGATGATAGCACAGTACGGCAAGATCATACGAAGCCATGTTACAATAAAAACACAACGTCTACTGCGAGTCAAATGTAACCGTATACAAAAGTGGTAGTACGAAAAAAATCAAACTATACTTGTTTTATGTAGCTGCTTTTATTGAGAGGAAAAGAAAGAAAGTCGAGTTGATTCATTCCAACTCATCTAGATTTATTCCAACCTGTTTTGCTTTATTCCGACCTGTGTTGATTTATTCCTACCCGTGTCGATTTATTCCAACCTTTTAGTGTGCTTCCTTCTAAGTCTGTTTGTTCGACCAGCACTTGTTTCTTCCAAGCTAGGTTGATTTTTTTCCAACCTATGTTGATATTTTCCAACTATCAATAAATATGAAGAAAAAAAAGCTATGCTATCCATTACGAGAAAAAAATAGGTGAAAGTAGTACGTAGTTATGAGTACATATGAACAGATTGATACATTGGTTCGATACAAAGACTTGAGTGGCAGAGAACGAACAAAAGTTACCAATAAATTCGGCCCTGAAACTCAGTTCACTGATGTTCAACAATGGACAATATCATGGTGGAAAGGTGTCCGTACCTTTGAAATAGAAATTAAAGATCGGTATGGTAGATTTGTCGATTTTGATGAACAGTACATAAATGACTATAAACCATTTTCTGTCTGTCAATCGATAACATCAACCTCAAAAGTGATTGAGTTACGAATTATCCAGATAGACGGTAAAATTTCTTTATTGATTTTCATCTCTTTTTTACTTGCTTACAAATAGATAATCAGCAAAATCCAGCTATGAATGTTTCTTTACAAACAAGAACCCCCTTATTTCCCATCACAATACAGCAAAAGCATCAAGGCCGTGAGATATTTTCTAAAATTCTAAAATTATTCTTTCTATTATTTTATAGCATCAAGATCATTTGTTGAACAAACTAATAGTGATACTGTGCAAATGGTCTGTCAAAATTGTTTTTCATCTTTATGTACATCTGATTTAATCGTAATAAATCCGAACAAAGCAGGAATGAAATTTACAAAGGATGTCAGTGATATTCAACGTGACCAATACGAGACTGATGAAACTAGTGCGGCAACTAATAAGAAAACCGGCTGCATTGTCAGAATTCAAGGTGACAAAACACACTTAAAAGGAAATGCCGTCCATGCCACTGTAATGCCCACATTAAAAGTAATCACACTTCTGTAATTCTAGTTGAGTTATTTTCAGTTTTAGAAAAAAAAGATACCGTGATAGTTTTCGTATTTGGCAGCACTTTTTGTGAATATTTCAATTTTGTTTTCAGAAGAAACTGATTTTCAATATAGAGTTTTGGGTAAGGTTCCGATTAACTGCTATGGAACATCATATCAGAAACAGATATCAATCAAACTGAATTGAGTTGGTTCAAGAGGACATAAGCAAAAAAGGCTTTGGCCTTTTCTTAGTGTCGCCAAACTCTACATGTGAGCAAAATATGAAATCAAAAGTTAGGCATTCATTGAGATAGTTTCTCGCTAGTTTGGTAATTGTGACGTGGTTTAGGCATGACCTTGGAAAGGATTACGTCAGGAAAACTATAACGAGTTGCGTGATATCACCAAAACTTTTGAGATTTAAGCTTTGATCTTTTCTCTTGGAATAAATTACGATCATTGTTATTAAGTTATCCAGTTCGATTAGTAAGCTTCGTGTAACTGCACTAGGGCAGAGAAGGTGTTATTCTACTATAAGTAACACTAGTACGTTAGTACCGTACCCTTTGGTGCGGAAACGAATTCCTTGAATCATTTATCAATCCTTTCAATATAACATTTTTTTCCCAAAGATAATATTTAGTGACAATACCGATATTTGATAAAACTCGACTAAAGATGTTCGGTGTTGAATAATACGAATCATTAAAGGGTTTTTGGAAGTTTTCGAATTAATTGTCTCAAATTTTGACAATTAACGAGTATAGTCAAGCTTTATACAATTTGGCTGTAACATGAAATATCCTCTCTAGTCCAAAAATAGAACGGGAAGATATTGGAGACGATTTATGTATTCGAAACTTTCGATCTGAAAATTCCATTGTCAAATTTTAACAAATACCGTTATTTTCGCGACAGAGGATTCTCCTAATCGAAAAGTCATAATGCAATACTATAAACTCAGTTCAACCGAAGTAATCACTCAATTTTAATACGTTAAAAATTAACGATTAACAAGTTGCTTAAGCATCAATCTTAATGAAATAAAGGGTGTCTAAAGTGCATTTTCATAAATATTGATAGTTAACTAGAATTATTTGAGCTCTATGTTATTTAAATAACTTTAGAAAAACATGTTTACTTTAGTTGTAAATTATTAGTTAGGTACAGTATTATGAAAACTTATTCCCTTGGTACTATTACTCGAAGTTTGCTAGTTAAATTAGATTGTCTTATTGCAATAAGCAGTATTTTAATATAAGAGAGAAAATCAAAACGCAAAGCCGAAAACTGTACTTGAAACGTTCGAGGTTGGTTTTAGTGTTGGCTCAGGCCTGATTATAACACGAGTTGCTCAATTGAAAAAAAGTATCATTATAATGAAATAAATATGCTGGTACATTTTTCTTAACCATGTGCATTTTATTCTAAAATCAAACAGCTTCATCTATGCCATAATCACATTACTCACTCTTTTTCTTTTTCTTTTTCTTTCTCTATGATGTGCCCGTGAGAGAAGACGAAGGAGGCTCGGTCAAGGATAGTGTAGTTATGTCATGAAGCAATATAAATCATTTATAGAATAGAAATGAAAAGTAATTGAGAACAAGATCAGTGTACTCCTTTTCTTTTCATACGACAGGGACAGACGAAGCTGCGTTTTACATCATATAAAAGGACAGTTGAGTTGTGTAATAGTTCGTTTATGTTCTGTAAGAGTGTGTCATATTTATTTACAAAAACATTTTTCGAATAATTTTGAAAAGTTTTGAATATTCAGTTGCAGTTTTATTTGAAAGTTAACCAGAAAGTTTCTAGGTTTTCGCTAGAATGTTAGCATATCCGAATACAAGTGAAACTTTGAGAAATTTCCTGTCATTATTTTTCTTTCTTTCTATTAGTATTGAAATAAGACTTTACTAGAAGTATAACTACGATTATTAAATGAACTTTATAGAAACTAAATAGTAATCGAATATTGGTCGAAGTCTGTTAAGATCATCAAAATAATCTATTGAAATTTTTTCACAGATTTTATAGGACTAAAAGCCATATTAATTTAACAACTGATTCTCTAATCTTGGATGCTCACTGACATGTAAATTTCTATAAAATATGAAACTCAGCCCAAACATAACTGATTCTTTATCGTGAGAATTTGTATAGACGATTTCTATTGCCAAATTCAGGACGAATACTAGGATTATGAATTTTTACTTTTTTGAAGATTTGTGAGTCAATCATTCCAAAAAATATAAGAGCAAGAATGCTGTTGCTTATTTTTCTTGTGTACGAAATCTGTGAAAATGGTAAGCGTACACTCTTTCATCATGATCAACGTCGCTTCACAACTGAGGATAAAAGAAAAACGAATCAATTAACTTCATCCATTAATACACAAACTGCGAGCGGACCTGATGACAGGTGAATAGCAAGCGACCGAGTCTTATTGAAATTTTTTATGTGAAAGATGATCTCTTCCTATTTTTAGAAATAACTTTGGGCGAGAACCCGAAATTCTTCTTCTTACTGATGAAATGTTCAGTGAACAGGGAAAAGAGTAAATATAGCTTTTCAGTTTCACTTCTAATCTTTTTTAATTTTTAGCCTTGATTTAAAACTCACAGTCATTCCTCAAACAAAAACTCGGTGTAAAAATGCAAGATCATTATTCTGTGGATTAAAAAACGAATATCCTATCAGCACAACATATGAAACAACTCGATTGGCTTGTTTACTAGTACTGGACGACGAGGTTTTATGGGATTATCTGTTACTCTCAAAGGCTATGATCTTTTCTAGTAAACATATAAATTATTCTTTTATTTGGTCATTATAAATATTTTGAAAAATCATTTTTTCTAGAATCAAGTGATAATATTGGTGATATTGAGATTAAAGATGGAAATAATATATTTATTGAACAAATACCTGTACAATTATATAAACGCAAGAGAAACTTGAATCAATCTCGTATGTCTGTTTCACGATGGAAACCTGTGCTATTAAGGAAGGGCTTTTTTTCATTCTCTAGAAACAGTAAATATACGTCCTCGTAAAGGTAAAAAAGTTCCACAAACTATGGAGCATACAGAAGTTTCGAATTCGAAAGTAAATCAACATCAGCAAACTCAACTAATGCATGTTTCTTCTGAACATCAAACTAGTTTATCAATGCCAACAACAGAACAACTTCAACAAAGTGCATATGTTCCTATCTCACAATGCTATCTTTTAACACCTGTGCATTCGATGACAACAGGTTTTCTCGATGCTCAGGTTAGTTTTTTCGATGAATCATCATTTTCTGTGAAAAATTGATGACGACTTAGTCTTTATAACTATGTCCAATATTCACCTAAGTCGAAACACAGGTTATATCCTTTGACGCTTAGCTATAAACTGAAAAGGAATATCATCTTTCTTTATTGTTAAAATTTGCCTTCAATGATTGTAAAATATAAAAAGATTTATTTTTCTCATTCGTTGTATTTGCAGTGTTAAGTTACACAACTGAATTAGTTTCTCTTCTGGAAAAGATTGGATCTATGTCATATCAATGAATATGCATGGTTTATTAAAAAAGGCTAGATTCATACAAAAACTACTTTTGAAAACGAAATTTTGTCATTCAGTATACAATATCATAAATAGCAACGAACAATCAAGCGCATAGAATATTACATATTAAATCAGCTATGATTTGATGCGTTGTTGAGACATGAACAAGCGTTAATATAAAATAGTAGGCCACATTATTTGCTATTTATGTTGTCTCATTTTTAATTAGATGTCAGATAAGCATTTGTTAAGTATAGTCCAGTGCAAACACTCGAAAGTAATGCTGTGAGGCGAATAGCACACTCATTTTAACTATCCACTCAGTTCTAACATTCGCAAAAATGCGTTCAAAATCACATAACATTTAAACATATAGTTCTACTTTCCTCATAATGATACATTCATCTTATACAACTAGTCTTCCGTACTCAAAATTTATTAAGTGCTGTAATATGCTACTTTAGTTAAAAATATCTATTGAATCAATGTTTTTTTCAAACTAGGTTTATTGAGTTAAATATAAAATTTCTCCTTGTTATAAAATACGCTTCAATCTGTTTTAAATGGAAATATGTTGATAAGTGTGAACTACGTAGTTGACTGCAGAAAATGTTTTGGCTTACAAATTATTTCATATTTCAACAAGATCAATTGATGGAAATTCAACTTATATTATAACAAATTGTCTCAGAATCAAGAGTATGTTTTTGTTGTTACTGTTATGCATGTATAATGCTAAATTTGACATTCTCTGCTAATTATTATTTTCTCCTTTTCATGTATTATACGTAAACCACAAATAGCCAACAAGAATTCTTGGTCTGTATAAAGTTTGAGATGATCTCAGGGTGAGTGTGGGTGGGTGTGGATACCAAAATGTATTTAACCACACCCACACCCACACCCAAATTCGAGTTGTCTTGAGTTCAGTTAGCACCCTTCTGTCTAATGTTAATAATATTGCATTTTTTCCACCAATTAATAATTAGGAACGATTTATATGTATACAATAGGATACATCCAGAATCCTCATGTCATCCTACTCAGAAGTAACAGAAGACTCCAGCTATAACAATACTTACTCATATGAACGTTATGAAAACTATTCGCAAGCCTCGGTATCTCTGCCGAGCATTGGCTCGTTTCTAAATCAGCCTATCATGGATACATCAGTGACGGTTCGTATTTTATATGCCATGAAAAAGTATGATTTTTACTTTTTTTTAGAATATCTCTTCGAATTCGATGAACGATAATGGAATATTTGAAGACATCGGTCGATGTGGTGATAATATATAATGATGAGCAACCTAGATTTCAATTTCAATTTTTATAACTCGATATAAAATTACTAACTATGACAATCTGTAGTATGTGAAACAATTGTTTGGATACTATGAGATACATTTTTTGCCCAGAAAATTTCACAACGAAGAAAGAATATTTTCTTGACTTTGATAAAAACATTCGATAGACTGAAGCTTTCACTTTATTCTACATGAATAGAAAACTTTTGTGAAAAAGGTTTTAAGAATTTTGCGAGATTTTCGATAAACCACACGATTTATTGTATAAAAACTTATTTTTACACTTATATTTGTGTTTTCATATTGCCTTTATTCAGGATAAATGTATGTCGATTTATACTTCATTGAATAGAAAGAAAAACATTTTTCTACACAATACTGTCTTTCATAAAAGGAAAAACTTTGATAAAACCTCGAAAAGAGTGTGGGTTTTTTTTTTGAAAAGTAATTGTATGAATACAGTCACACGTCATTAAATTATCTACAAAATGATATACAAGTGTACATAATTAGCAATTTCTGTGAAGACGTTAAAGGCCTATCTTTTCACATCCGTCCTTCAGTGCAGAAAGGAAAGAAAAAAAGTTGTAGTTCCACTCATATTATATAATAGAACAAAAAATTTTTTCCTTCGTGTACTACAAAATCCACTAGAAAAGATACAACTTAAACGCCGTCAAGGAATGTACTACTTTGATATGCATACATACAATTTTGTAGAGAATTTAATACTCTACAAGTCTGTGTCTTTTAAAAATACCTGCAACATGAATTCTTTCTCTGAAAAACCGAGATTAATGAAAGCTCCAAATAAAAGACTTGTTATAATTATCAACTTAGCATGTGTTTTCGTTAATTATTTTTGTAAATGACGAACATGACACGATTGATTTTATTTTCTCTATCGAATGAGGTATTACTCGAAATATACTTATGTTGAATAAAGTTATTATAAAAGGTAAAGTAAAAGAGCACAAATAACATTTTTTGCACAGGAAATCAGATGATTTATCAAAAATCACATAGAATTCCTGAAAGCTTTCTTACAAAACTTGTTTTTATTCTTGCAGAATGAAGTAGAAACTTTTGTCTGTCGAATGATAAAGTTAAAGTGAAGAAAATATTTGTTCTTTGTTGTGAAATTCCCTTCGCAGCAAATGTATCATAGTGTCCATACCATTATTTTACATACTCTATGTCTGTTCATTTATTTGTGTGTTCTTCACTTCTTATTCATTTTAAATCAGAGAAATTAATCCGGTATTGCCTCAAAATTTGTTTGTTTTTTTTTAAATTCTTTTCAGTGTTTCAGTGATTGAAAACGTTCAAAATGGAAGTTTTTTTTTTTTAAGATGCTCTGATATTTTTCTTTCTTTTTATGCTTGTCGTATTGTTGAAAAGCATGACTTTGATTGTATTAACTTTAACAAAAGTTGTTTATTTTTTTTTCCTAAAAATAATTATTCATATCCTTATCAGAATTATGATACCATGAGAACTCGCAAAAAAGTAGAATACTCTCACATACCTAGATACTACGCTAAAGTGCATCGTGGGTGTGAGTATTACTGAGAGTGAGCTCCTGAGTAGAGATAAAGAGAAGATTCACAGTAACATTCACACCAAGACCCGTTGTCCAAATTGTTTTAGTTTTATCTATTAATTGGCATGCTTTGGACACGACACCTTTTTTCATGTACTTTGACCTATTGTAGTGAGAATTCCTCTTCAATCAAACTATTATATTTGGTTTAAAATTGTTGCATTGGAATTTGTAGTTGAAAGGAAAAGAAAACATAAAATCTAATGAACGTACTGAGGCATGTGTGGGTGTCGGTGAATACATGAAAACATTATCGTTTAATTCATCAATTTGGTTTCGGTATTTGTCGTTTGAACAAAAACCTGAATACTGATTTCATCTTACATGTTTTAGTATTTTGATATATCAAACTGAAATTTTTAATTACAAGTATGTCAAAGTTCTCAGCACACACTTGCTAAATGTATTTTCTTCATTTTGATTAAACTCGCTTAATTCAACTATGCGTATCTAATGTTGATGATGTAACAGCGATAGATTGGACGGACAACTCTTTACGAAAAAAACATTTTTGAAACAGAAATTCAAGCTAATAACTTACCATCAAATAATTGACGATAGAAATAACAGTGATCTGTTTAATGATCTAAAATGCGTATTGACTCTAGCTAAGTCTTCAATAGAACTGCATTCGAACCTGATAATTACAATTCAACGGTTTCAGAGATTGACATTTTGAATCCACATAAAACATCAAGAAACTAAATCTTATCGATTATATCGTTTCACAATATCATTCTTGACGCTCTCAAAATATCCAACGCTCTGTTATATTTCTTATCTGTAAGAAATAATATATTCTTTCAGCTCATATAAATATAAAAGGAATGGCCATAGTTATTTTCGCCGCAACGATCTTTACATCAATCATTGTGCAATTGAAAGCAAAGTATCGAGTACTATTTTGTAGAATAGCATATTATAAAGGATCAGTTTTTTCTCGATTAAATGTTTTCAAAAGTAGTTATTCAAACCTTAAATAGACGATATGGCTACAGACTTTTTTTCAATTTGTCTTTTATTAGTCGTTTTCGTGAGAATTTGTCGTATGTGTACGTTGACTGTTATGACCTCGTGATTTACACGAAATCATTAGAGGAATTGCTATTGTTTATCCAATATATGAGCGTATTTGTCGGGTGTGGGTTGGATGTAGATGTGGGTAGGTGTGGGTCTCTTCTTTTCTGAGACTTCTCCCCACCAACACCCACACCCTTGATGACTGATACAAGTCTCAATAAATCAAATAGAAACTCGATGGATTCAAAACCATCCCATTATAGATATCGACATTGAAGATAAGTGGTAAACATTATTATGACGAATGTCCAAGTCAAAATCAACGTGTCAATCTTACGCTGAAAATACGTGTAACGCATCAAATTGACAGACTACATTCATGCTTATCATAATATTTTTTGACAATAAAAGAGCACCGAGAATCTCATGATCATATTGAATATTTATCTATTCGAAAATGTAATAAAAAATTCAATATCAATTTACTCCATTCTACTCAACCAAAAAATGCATTGAGTTATTTTGTACACATTAATATATTTAATAGATTGACAATAACCTATGTGGACGAGTTGAATATTTCTACATCTTCGATTTCAATCGTGAGCATGGTAAGTTTTAAAATTATCTCCAATAAGAATGACCATAGTCATATTATTAATGTCTTTTTATTTCTCTTCTCTACATATAGAAATGCAGACTTTTCTTTCTTGATTTTTTTCAACAAAAAAACACAAACCATGACGACGTGTCTTTGTAAGAAATGAGCATATGAAAATGCGTTTCGGACTAGTAAGACATCTATATCGATATGTTGCGAACTAGCGAAGGAAATGAATCATTTCATTTCTACTGTTTTTGTAACCTACCGAAGACAGGTAGAAAAATAGAAATATATCGCTGCGTCTTTACCAAAATATGATGAATCATTTGCCGCTATGAAAAAAGAGAAGAAGAAAATATGTCATGCATTTGTCAGTGTAAGAAAAGTTTATTCGAAGAAATACATTATAGTCAATGCTGCATATAATTGACTAGATCTATATTTTCAAAAGTTACTTTGTTTTTTACGTTGTCATTGAATTCAACGAATATGACATACATTAGGAAGAAATAAATGAAGCATAACATTACATTACCTACATATTCTGATTTCGTTTCTAGACAAAGATGGACGATGCCGATTTCGATCAAGTACCTCAAATCTTATTCAGTGATGTATCCAGTCTCAAAAAAAGAGGCTGCCCTGGAACTCTTATTCCGTTGACGCATGACACACGTGCTGTTCTATGTGGTAATAATTCAAGCGAAGTCATTGTTGTTGCGACTCGATTCGGGCATGGCAGATGTTTGGTATTTGCACACTGTGATTATCCGAACATATTCCTCAACGTTGAATCCGAAGATCAAAATTTTATCGACAATTGTCGACAATGGCTTGCTCGAGGAGAAAACGCACAATTCGAATCGATTGATGAAGTCAGTTCGATGAACGATGTACAATTTAATAGAAAAATTCTTGTTTGGAATGGACATTGTACAAAAGACGATGCATTTATGAACGATCTGGTGAGGCTTATTTTCTCATCGATCCTTTGTTGAATATTGCCTTTAGTTTTGTTTAGTGTGCCTATTTGCAACAAGGTGGTGCACTCATTTGTGGATCAGTTGCATGGGGTTGGTTGCAAATAAATAAGGGAAAATTTCTTTCAGATTTTCCATTCGCTCGTTTTTGTGATTATATTGGTGTTAAACTAACTGACAATTACACCAATTGTCCAGATCCGATTCTGTTTCGACCTGAATTGATCAAATTCAAAAATATCTATCATGTCACCCAAGAACTTGCCAATGATCCGAATAATATCACAAAGTTGGCTATCATCGGATCGGCTATTAAAGAATTAGGCGATACTTTGCCTAATGTAGCAGTCAAAACACTGCAGAATATTGTTCTCAATGCCGGTAGTGAAGTAGTACCAGCGAGTAATTGTCCGATTCAGGATAAATGCTGTCGTGAACAATCAATTGGTTTATGTGGTATTCTATGTGGATTACCCGGTATCACAGCGCCTGGTATGTAAGACATCAGATCGAACGGGATATATCTTCAAAAATGTGAATTTTAGGTGTCAAGAATTTTCCTGGTGATTTTGATCAGTCACCCCGTATCGAAACGGATGTTATATGTCATATGGAATCAAATGTCAAAGAATGGTATTGCACAGGTGTGTAAGAAGATTTTCGAACTGACCAAGATCTAGTCTACTTTCTTAGGATACTACGTCGCTGCTGGTATCACGATACAAATCGATCTAGTAGAACAAGAAGGTGCAACTGGATGGTCTGCCCATATCGGTTGTCATAGTGATAATCTTGGGGTAAGTTTTCATGCAAAAAAGTCTTTTTTTAATAAAGTAGAATGAAATATTCTTAATTAGAGCTGTAGTGAATTGCGTCGATGGCCATGTATTTCAATGTGTAAACCATTGATTGGTATTAGTGTTCGAATGAGCTCTGCTTTTGGTGGTCTTCTATTTCTACAAAGTCCGGATGGTGAATCGAATTCGATTACTGTTTGTCTTCATCACGTTGTTTTAACACCAACTTATGATCTTACGGATCCAGATCGAGAAACAGCATGGCAAGATCGACATCAATACGACGGTCTCTGGGCTGATATTGCCGGCAAACATATTGTCTTTAATCTTCCTTCAAAAAGTATACGTGATTTAGATAGTACTCAATTAGATCAAGCACTTCAGTTCTGGGACACTGTCGTACTTGCTCATCATGAATTACGCGGTACAACACCGAAAAAACGTGAACGTATTGTTTGTGACGAACAACCATCAGTTGGCTATATGCGTAAGAATATTCCATTTGAAAATTTCTCTTGTTCAATCGTTTCTACGACTGTTTCAGATAGCGGTTATCCGATTGTGACACATTTGGACGTATCTGATCCAAACGGGAATGGTTTCCTATTGAATGGTCCAGCACTGGAAAGAAACGGTTCCTGGGGTCTTTTTCATGAATTAGGCCATAATATGCAACGAGATTGGTGGAGTAAGTATTCAATCGATTGACATCGATTTCTCTCAGACATTTTATTTAGCATTTGCTGGTACCATTGAAGTGACTGTGAATATTTTTACTCTACACGCCATGCATACCGTGTGTCATCTACGACCATGGCTTCATTCATGGCTCCAGAATGAAATAACGATTGCAAAAAAATATATTGAAAATGGATCGAAATTCAATGAATGGAAAGAATCTCCTGGTATTGCTCTATTTGTTTATGCACAACTTGCGCGAGAATACGGTTGGGACAATTTCAAGGCTGTCTTTCATCAATACGAACAAACTCAACCAGATCTTCATAACGATCAAGAAAAAATGGACCGTTGGATCGAAACATTTTCGCGTCAAGTTGGCTATAATTTAATTCCATTATTCAAATTCTGGGGTTTTCCTGTTTCGCAATCGACGATCGATGCTCTGCGAAATTTGGAGATCGCAATGATTGTCGATGAATTCATTGAAATGGCACCGGAACGCTATCAAATCTAAGACACTTTTCTCTGATAAACACGAACTGAAAATTCATCGAACTATATATTTTACAATATATTTCAACGCAGAAAAGTCAAATTTTGATGTGCCA
>CAJNOP010002136.1:0-19802 GCA_905250075.1 Rotaria sp. Silwood1 | reverse complement strand
TCTGATGTTACCTCAGAAGAGGTACGAAAAATATTTAAAGGAAAAAAAGGTACTCATCATTGGAGATTCGATCTGTAGAGGAATCTACAAAGATCTCTGTTGTTTATTAAGCGGAAAAGACCGATTATTAAGTATTGATGAATTACGTTTTAACAGACGTATTAACAATTTGCACAATCATTGTATATCTTAGGAGGACGAAACTCGTACGAGTTTGTACGGTTGAACTTACCCGGCGCACTTCCATCATTATCTACCTTAAACCTTAGTCTTGAGAAAGCTGGTGCGTGCATTGGTGAAGCCGAGTTTCGATATGATGCACTTAATCACCATCATAATTCTTTAAACTATCAGATCGCCGTTTATTCAGAGGACTCGACAGCACTCGTAAATAGCGGCGGATCCAGGATTTTTCAGTATGCTGAATTTCACCTTCAGACTATGGGACCCAGATGAAATTTAGAGAGGTATGATATTGGAATCAAATGATGAGTTTTTATTAAAGGATTTTTGTAATGGGAGTTTGCGAAAAAAATTAGCATTTTCCTGAGCTTCCCCAAGATTTTTCTTTCGCAGTTAGGGGTATCTTGTTTTTTAGAATTTAATAGTAAGCTACATCGAAATTCATCGACAGATTTCAAATTTCATCTAAAAATATGCATCCGCTCACGAGTTATAATGTTTTGAATTTTTTCTAAAATTTTAGCACGATGCAACAAATTTTCATAACATTATAACTCGTGAGCGGATGCATATTTTTAGATGAAATTTGAAATCTGTCGATGAATTTTGATGTAGCTTACTATTGAATTCTAAAAAACAAGATACCCCTAACTGCGAAAGAAAAATCTTGGGAGAGCTCAGGAAAATGCTAATTTTTTTCGCAAACTCCCATTACAAAAATCCTTTAATAAAAACTCATCATTTGATTCCAATATCATACCTCTATAAATTTCATCTGGGTCCCATAGTCTGAAGGTGAAATCTAGCATACTGAAAAATCCTGGATCCGCCGCTACTCGTAAAGAAAGTTAGTTATAATGCTGCTACTAACACATTTGGTCGATTCGCGACTCCACTCGAAAATGGTATTCCTAAATCTGGTTATTTTAAGACAGATTCTTTTGATGTGTTACAAGAATGGTTCGAGAATAAAGATAAGTCAAACTATTTAAATGTTCATATGATGCAACCGCTCATTGAATCTAAACCATATACATCACCATTCCTACTTGCCGCATATGGGATCAGTAACAAATTTAAAGCCATTGATATTCTTAATCAATGGATATGGATTTTTGAAAAGTCTCAAGAGTCAAACGTTCGTATTGTTGCTTTTTCTATGGATTGCGGTCCAAGATACTTGTTAGCAATGCGTCTGAATACAGGTTTTTTTGCAAAACTTACTAATACTCCGTTGTATAATCGTAACGATATGTTAAAGATCCATTTACCAAAGGATTGGTCAGGATGGTTTTTAATGCCTTCCCATCAAGTTTTTTTTGTTTTCAAGATCCCATACATTTATGTGCTAAACTCCGTAATCGTATGCTTTCTGAAATCGCATCACTTTTGATTGGGAAAGGAGACGTTTCAATTAAAGTACTGAATGAACTTATAGAAACTAAATCGAAGTTTGTACATGGACTTGTAAAAACTGATATAGAGCCGAGCGACAAGCAAAACTATAAGTCTTGCCTCAAGATTCTGAATGAGAAAGTAATCAATGCTCTTGAAGATATTGATGGTTCTTTAGCCACACAAATTTATTTGCGCCTCTTGCGTAGTACAGCACTCGCCTATATTGACCATAATACATCGATAATCGATCGCATCTATCATAGTTGGCTAGCAGTCTTTATATGCCGTATATGGCAAACCTGGCTGCATTTAGTACATAAAGAAGACATTTCAGAATCTCATTCTCAAATATGAAAAGAGAATTTATTTATTACTGTTCCTGCTCATTTTTCTATAGAAATGAATGCTCATAGCCTAGTTACAATTTGTTTACTTGTGCATCAGCAAGATTTGCCCATTTCTGCTCTTAGGTTTTCAAATTATCACTCATAGTCTTGCGAAGCAACTTTTCGTAACTCAAGATCAATGTCAGGTGTTTTTTCTACAGTAGTTAATTTTACTACTGAACAGTTTCTTAAACGAGCTGGTAAACTATCAGTACTTGCTGATATACAAAATCAGAGTGAATCTGGTCAGTTAAGCTGTTCTTTACAGTTTCCTAAGCATCACAAGCGATGTCGACAAAGTGCTGCTTCTAAAAACGTAGTTCTGAGTGCGTCTATCCATCTTCTCACTTGTGATAATATTAAAAAAACAATTTGTCAAGCATATGATCATGCTTATGATCTACTATCTAAGCTTGATGTTCATATCGCTTTGAAGAAAGCAAAAAAAACTGAAATGCTTCAAGTGAGCTCCTTTGTGCGAGCTCAGTTTGATAGAAAATTTAAAAAGGTCTCCTACGATGATGATGAATCGTATTTATCTGATAATGATGAATCAAGCTATAAATTCAGATCGGATATCAATACTGCAGCGGACTTAGATGATGATAGTTCATGTGATGATGAAACTGAAAATGTGTCTTCAGTTTCAGCTAGTGGTAAATCTCAGTTTCATGGAATGAGAGTGTGCGACACTATTCCTTCCTCACTTACGAAGTCCTACTTTCGTGTTGAACTTGATGGGGAAAAAAAATATATTCACAAACAGACAGCCTGCTGGCTTTTAACAGATACTAATAATCGTTTGTCAGCTGATCGACTTAGACCAGTTCAACAAAGCAGTTCTTAGATTAATAAAAAGCTTGTAAGAAATACTTAGGAATATTTTGACATGATCAACTTCTGCTATTTTTTATTGCTTCATGTTTCTTTTATTGATATTTCATAGTTCGCTTTTCCTCTATGTGATAAAAAACCAAAACACTCTAATGTCTCAGTTGACTTGATACCAATCTTATTACAAGATGTATCTAAACTTCACATATCAGTAGATGTTTTTTTTTAAATTGACTCTGGTATTTTTCAGGGCTTATAATTGCCTGTCAAATTCATGGTAATGAATATCAAAGAGAAATAGAGCAGTGAACACGGGTTTACCGAAAGAGGTTCACATGAAAAGAAAATAGTAGGCACGGGTTTTCCGAAAAATTCCTAAAAATCAATGTATAGATGCGGGTTTACCGAGTATCATCCGAAGCAAAAATAGGTATAAATAGGCACGAGTATTCCGTATAAAACTTGCCTAAATCGTTTCAATCCATTTTGAATTTTTAAATTAAAACCACGCATAGCGAACTAATAAGGATGCGCGTTTTCCGAATACACATCCAGTAGGATGGGCTCTACGTGCCGAAAAGGAGAAACATTGTCTGAAAGTAGTGGCCAACAATCCTGCATCTTTTGGTCAATCGCAAAATTAAGAAATAAAAGAGTTATGTTAATAAAAACAGTAAATTAAAGAAAGTTGGATCTTGTGATTTATTGTTTTATAGTTTTCTGTTATTTTCAGATACAATGAGGAACCCGCAAGTATGGTGGGAATTCCGGAAATTTCTTGGAGAATCCTTTGGGAATCCTGGAAATCCCATGGGAATCTCGGGAATCCGGTGGGAATCCCGGGAATCCCATGGAAATCCAGGGAATCACATGGGAATCCCGGGAATCCCGTGGGAATCCTGGAAATCCCGTGGGAATCCTGGAAATCCCGTGGGAATCCTGGGAATCTTGGGAATCCCGGGAATCCGGAATCCGCCGTTTCCCCTTTGGTAAGTTGCGTCTGAAGCTGACTTCCCACCAAGATAGATAGCAAAATGACGATTTGAACGGCAACTTAAACGAAAATAACGATTGGAAAAGGAATATTAATCAAAGCAACGATACACACGACGATGGTAGTCGAGGCAGCTGCTAAAAGTGATTTCCCGGTTTATGCGAGGATCAGAAAAGATTCTGAGGCCAAGACATCATCCGAATGTCGATCTCTGACGAGGAACATGTGTATGGACAGGAAATGCTTCCAAAAGTTGCAGTAAAAACCAATATCTACTATCATACGCAGAAGGAATCGTTGAGCTCGGTTTTAACAGGATCATCGGTATAAAACAGCATACTATTGCTTGTGAAGCCTGCATATTTTACCTACCCTGTGCAACGATAGGAAGAAAAACAAATAAAGCCGTGGTATAATGCACATTTTTTCCAACCATCGATTAACTTTTTCTCGTCGTCAATTAAGCTGTCTGATAGATAAGTGATAGAACAAGCAAAAGAATGAAAATATTTGTATGAGGAAAAACCCCAGTGTCTCAATAATATATGATCATGCTTTATCCGGCGTATACGGTTGAATGCACACAAGCCAAACATTTTTTCGATATGCACATAAGCAAAATAATGCTTTCATTTTCGTTATTAAACAACGTCGATACATTACCAACGTATTATACTTGTCGTCACAAAAATTATCGTATCAATACAAGAAGCAAACGTAAGACTTCTGAAATTGCAGTATCTTTCTAAAGTCCTTTTACTCTATCAGAATGCAGAAGATTTTTCTATCTTTAAGTAATACCACTAAGGAGATAGCGCTCCCTTTACATTCATATTAAACCCATGCATAGTCGACTATTAGATTAGAATAATTATCAAAGAAATCTTGCTCTTGTTGAAATTCGTGCGAAGCTTCTAGTTTTAGTGGATTTTCCGTATAGGAAGTTAGTTTTCAAGTAAAATCGTATCTCAAATTTCGAGCTAAACCTGTCTCAACAGTAAAGTCTTGCTATGACTTGCTCATATATCAAGTTTCAACATTGGCGAAGTTAGTATCAGATGCAAGCTATTGTTGCTCTGAAAAAAATAAAGGAGGCTTGAAGAAATATTCAGGTTTCTTAAAAGTTCCACCTTTTACCCGATAGCAGAAACCCTGAAAAACGGTTCGGGACAAGCAAAAAATCTTTTGTCGAGAGATTTAGAACTATTTTTTCTTGCATGGAGCCCTTTTCAGGAGCTTTGCTTTAAGGTAAAACTCAGAACCTGTTAGAGGCCTGAAAGGTTCCGCAAATCTCTTATTTTTCAGAGTGCCCATGTTTGTTCGGGTAGCGTTTCAGATGTTCTCATTTGTGTTTCACGTAGCACTTGACATGCTCTATCAAACGGTGAGAATCAGATTTATGTTATCTCCTACCAGTACTTTTAAATTGCAAAATAATATGTTCTCCGTTCAGGCTATAGAGAATTTCTGACGTACTCCAAGCCGTCATTGGCTCACGACTTATCCCATGATTTTTTCTCGGTGTTACTAGAAAGATCACGTACAATTATTTTTGGGTCACAAGCGAGAAAACCTGGAGCAATTGCTCGTTCAATCAGAGCAGGAACTACTACTTGTATTGTACATGTTTCATTGAGTAAAATAGGTTTCTTTCGACTTCAGAACGAATGGTTTGAGAAACTGTCAATGGGTTATGATCATTCGATAGAGCCTATTGCTAATGTCACCTGCATTAAGTTTCATCATTTTTGAACATTGGATCACTAACAAATGAATCTTTCAAAATATCAATGCTATAGATCGTATATATCTATATAACTGTACCTTTTGCTGAAAAATTTGTATGTCAAGGATGATATGTCTAAAAACGATAAAACTTTGAATATGAGTTATTCATAGCAGGGCCTTCATGTTGAAAAAGTTTTTCATCAAAATTCGAAATACGTTTTTACTCAAAACCTAACACCATACAGAAAAAATCCCACTAAAAACCAGAAATCTTCCCCAAATCTCAACAAGAACATGAACCCTTTGACGATTATTCTATTGTAATGATTTTCTACATATGCATACAATATGAGTGTAAACAGAGTGATCACTCGGAAATGTTACCTCGTAAGCTTATGTAGTATTGTTTCTTTATCATAGTAATTTTGTCCTATCAACAATCTTGGGAAGTTTTGTATGAAATGAATAGCAGTCATTAGGTATTGTGATGCCACTCTTCTCAGCTAGCGCCCTTAGTGAAAATTATCAATAATTTTTGTGAGTTCCAACGTAGAAAACCATTGTTTAGAATTGTATTCTTGTAGCATTCGAAGAAGTTTGGCCTAGCTAGAAATTATGTATGATGCTATACAGAAAAAAGTGCTCAAGGAAATTTGAATGGAAGGATTTTTTTGAACCGGATTTTGGAGAAGAATATGCTTAGGATATTGCCTTCATAGTAAATAGTTTTAATTGGATGATAGCTGTTTTTGTGATATCCACAGGTATCAAGCCGGTAGGTTTCTGAAACAACATCCGCCTCCTAATACATTAGTGTCCAAATTCTACGATGAAGATAAAAATCTCAAAAGGTTCTTCACAAAAAGGAAACAAACACACAGGATTGACAAAAGGACGATTGTTTGAGATAAATCTACCTCTGACATTCTTTTGTGTATTCTTCGCGCTCGACCAACGATCATAAGTAAAAAGCAGTTCAATTTTCTGATGCCCCCATAGCACGTTCATAGCGCTAGAGAATAACGATGCTCAAGTATAAATAATCTCTTAGCTTTTCGCTCGATATCTCTTTGCGTTTTCATAACGTCAAACCATATGGACAAACTAAGCGAACATTTTTGTTCATCTATGAAAAGGCGTACTTTGTGAGTGTTAATAAGTGTTAGCTTTCATGAATTTTCGAAAATATTCCTTTTTTATCATCGTATTCCCAAGCTTGCGAAAAATACAAGCAACTTATTCTAGTCTTTTTTTTCTGGAGCAAGATGTGGTTTATACGAATACCACTAAATGATAGTATGCAAAGCTGAACGCATCCTGAAACAATGAGACTTCGGATAATTTATATAGGAAATAGTAAAATAAAGTATGAAAGACACGAACTAGTTCTTTGAAAAGTAAATGCTGTATACAGAACCTTTATATGGTGCTTCAGTACTCGCAAGAAACGCAAGTCACTATTAATGAAAACACTTTGAAAGTCATTATTGATATGTTCTCTTAGTATTATTATGATAACTTTTTCCATTTATATCTGTATTGGTCTTTTCTGTAGGACTTTATAGAGACTTGAACGGTGATTTTTTTTTTGAAAAAAAATCTGTTACGATACAATAAAAACTGACAGACATATGTGTAAGCACCAAATTTGAGTCATAACGAGCTCCAGCGTAAGGAAACATATAAGTCTTCAGAACGATGAAAAAGAGGTCCTGCTTGAAATTCGAACCGCAGAGCTTCTGTTATCCATCCAGACGGATGTCTCAAGTTAATTAGACTAGAAGAAACATTTTCGTCTACGTTTAACGTCCGAGTGTGCTGCCATAGTCACCAACCATATCGAGAAAACAACCATGGCTGATTTATCCTGACTCACCTGTTAATTTGAGAATATATGTGAAAAAATAAACAGGACAAGGAATCTTCAGAGCGAGTATTATCCTTAAACTGGCTTAACTTTTAAGATTGTCGTAGATCTTATTCTGTCATAACGAGATATTACAAGTATTCAATAATTTTATTATTGTATCACTTGAAAACAGTCAACTCACCCTGGGAAACAATATCAGAACATTATGGAAAGAACAAACACCGACCAGCTAGTCCACATACAGGACACTCATTTCAATATTTCTAAGTTTCGCATTATTCTCAAAGTTTTTCGGTTATATGCGATCCTCTAGGGAAAACCCTCTAGATTTCCGTGCCACATCCTTAACGAGTCCAATTCAGACCCTTCACGAATGCGCTTTTTTTCGACGAAAATGTCTAAATCCTGAAAAAGCATATAGGCACGCAGTTGCAAGATCCTATCATGATCATTACCAGTTTTACACTATTTTTGAATCAAGAATTCGCTAAGATTTCAGCGATTCGGAACCGAAAAAATTTCGGTTTGCATTCTGCCGCATTTATTTAGATTTCCTCTGGGAAGTTATAATTTTCCTAACAGGATCTTTGCACGGCTTTACTAGGTGTATTTGAGAATTTTTTCCAATATTTTAGCAGAACCCTTGCAGACTTTTCTAAACAGAATAGAAACAAGTGAATATATAGAGTATTGATCTCCAAATCTCTAGTATACATATTGATCAGCTAACCTGACTCAATTGTTTCATATATTTCTATTCTAGTTTTACACGAATAAAAGTTATCTCAGAAACTTGTGAAAATGCAAAATTCTTCAAAATATTGTTACCATTGACTTAATCTTAGCATTCAATTTTCCTTTCGCTCATTCTCAACAATATACTTATAACTTTTCTCATGCATAAATAAAACTATGAGCTGCTTTTACCGAGAAATATGCCGCGGACTAAACACATTCATTAAATGAAAAATTATTGAAATGATGGCGTTATAATCAACACAGTGGTTTACATACTTTCAGGCATTTAGCTTCAATCTGGATCTTGAAAAAAAGGACACTCGATTTTCAAACGAAATGGCAGGCTTGGGAATCTTTAGACTTATCCGTCACATTAATAGCTATAGATCGTAGTTTTTTAGGAAATCTATAGCTATTCCTATAATGAATAATTCTAAAGACCCCAAAGACTTCCTAGTCTCCTCATCTCTAAAAAAGCGGGTTTATATCTAATAATGTTATGAGTAGTCTTAAAGATCTCCGAGTTCCCACATTGTAACAAGGTACGCTAATATCGCTGATGTGAATAATGCTGAAGGAACATCTTCATCCGGAGCCATGAAATTGGAATACGTTCATGAGTCCGATAGTGGCGGCCTGTCGCTGGTTTTATTGTGATTTGTTTTGGTAGGTCCCATTACGGCATGTGTGCGTTTTGCTTTCTAGAGAATAGTCGCTGAAACGGTGACCGTTGCTTATTTAGGTTGTTCTTTGTGAATCGTTGGATATATTCCTCGATTTCAGTCGATTAGTTTATGCTGTACCTCTCCCGTATTGTGGTGAGGAGTCATCTTCTTTTTGTAGAACCCCGACATCTCCATTCGTGGAAACAGTTAGTGGTCTTTTTTGTTAAATTCAGTTTGAATTGTAAATATCCATAGAGTCGTAATATAATAATATTTTGAAATTTTCTTATAAAAAAATACCAAAAAAAATTGTTTTTATCAACCGAATACCTGATAAAATTTACATAAATTTAGACAAATGATGCTAAGAAAAAGATTTGAATGATTTCACTACAGTCGCTTTGTTTCCATGTGACAAGTTCCGAACTCCTACAGGGACCAAAATTTTAGTACTTCAACGAGAGCACTTAGAGAATCAGCCCCAGAGCCTTACCAGATGCTATCCGGATCTTTCAGAGATTTGCTTTCTTTTTCTGAGAAAACGAGTAAATCCTGAAAAATTGTTTAATCACAATATTTCAAGATCCTCAGTAGATTACCATAGTGTTTTAAATCAGTAGTCGTTCAGAAAACTGATAGTTCATGAAAAACCTGTGTAACACCGCAATTTCAGCACATTGACACTAGTCAAACCACGATTCAATCAGAACCTTTACTAATAGACGACATCTTTTGAACCAAGAATGATTCTAGAGACAATATGTTGTTCAGGGTGTGAATGCGGGTTTATCAGACGTAGATTAACAGTCTCATTCAGTGAGTCATCTTTCTATTGAACTGTCATTGTGATGCTTTTCAGATTAAGCTGCAAAAGTAGTGGACAATAGTACCCAGTCCTTCGGAAAATTGTTCCCGTTTATGGAGAAATGCTTCGCCCCACAAAAAGTCATGCATATAAAGGAGAAATGGAAAGAAAGAATAATATATATATACATATATACAATACATTATATGATATTGCACACATAGTTGCAGATAAGGAGAAATGGTTTTCTCTCAAAGTGAAATGGAAAGAAAAAAAAAATAATCAACTACTAAACATGTAAAATAAATCGTGGAATCGTCAGTTGTAAATCTAGTACTGACGATTCAACGCGTGTGTACGACTATATTTACAGAACAGAAAAAAAATCTGATCGATATCTCTGTCTTTTAAACTTCTTCTTGTTGAAGTAGAAATGGATGAAGGACTTCTGCTTAAATTTTTTTCCATTTCTACTGGGTGATCTTCTTAGAAGAAAAGAGTAATATGATGGATTTCTGCTACCTGGTATTTCAACCATTTCTGCGGGAAAAAATCCATTTCTGCTATAGGATCTCCTTAAGGAAAAAAAATTTGATATTGAAAAAAGAATTTCTGTTTGACTTTATGTGGTTAAAGCGTTTCTGCTGGAAGTGGAACAGTTTCCCTTTGTACTGGGGAAATGGTCCAGCCCTCGAATGACTAATTCTGAACATCTGAAAATTATATAGTTTTGTAAAACTTTCATTGCTAATTTGAATATACACGTGACAATCGAAAAACTGTTATGAACACCGCACGCGGTAGGCTTTTTCAAAGCGATTCATTGGAAACCTTAAAAAAATCATGTTAGAAAAATAAACCTATAAAGTACGATTCCATGCATCTTTGTTTGCTTTTTCGAATGATGAAACCCACAACTATCGAACTCTTTTCTATGTACGAAGAAGAGAGCACCGATTTGATACCGTATATCACACTCGATGCAGCACGAATTTCTCTACAAAACCACATATGATATCCTGATTCAAAATAGATCAGGAAATCGGACAAAATCCTTTCAAACAGTTTTTAAAATTTTATATTCATCACTCATTTGTGAAACCACTGTTTTTTCAATAAGATTGTTAAGATAGATCTTCTTTCTTATACGACGAATTGTACTACGTAGCATTCACTATTTTATAAACTGGATTGAATTCGGTTTCCACTTCAACCAATGCTCACAGAAGAATCAAACTTAGATATAAAAAACTGAATTCGAGAGTGTCTAGAAAGCTTGTTACATTTGACGCTATGATTCCGTTGGTGGTTAGCCAATGAGGGATAGTGTATTGATAAAGCCTTCATAACGTTTTTCAGACAGCGTTACGCTACATACCTAGGGTTGATCGAACTTCTGATAACGTCACATAAAAATATAAAAGAGAAGATATTTTTTGTTCTACCTTGTTAAATGTTCAAAATAGTCACCATGATTATTTATACAAAGTTCCATCCTTTCTAAGAGTTTGTTCAAAGTTTTTAAAATTCTTTTTCGAAAATTTTCTTTACTATCTTAATCTAAAAGAATGTTAGAAATACATTCAAGATACGGTTGTTATAGACATTGTTGCAGACGAGGCACCTACTGTGAATTCGCACAATGAAACTTTACATATTAAATACTTTATAAAGTTTCAAACACCAGGATCAAAACTTTTGGTCAACTCTAAGTATTATAAGGGTGTAGAATTTGTCAGTTGCCTCCTACTATGCATTAAAAGTAACAGAAGAAAAAAAAAACCTTTTCTATTTAGATCACCCGATAATTCATCATTGATAATAAAAGCTGAATTAATTTCTTTTCTTTTTAGAGGTTATTTATAATATTTCAATAGCTTTCTATACATGGCAAGCAACCGTAGCAGCGAAAACTTTCGGATTGATCAAAGGTGTGACGAAATACTAAGGTGTACGATGGAGTTCCGTGACGAACAAGTATGTACCGCTTATTAATCCCTTAAATATCGATTTCTGCATAGAAAATTGAAAAATCAAGACTATATGACTTTGAATAGAGTCAGCTCTATTTCATAGAGAAACAGAAGTCTATTGCGCAAGAATATCAAGATTCGTCGCTACTACTTGAGTTACTCAATTGTGAATGTTGTGCATAGTGTACGCAAACAGCTCTGATAGTTGCTGAAATCACTCGGTAACATATTGATAACAAAATTTTTATATCAGCAAATATTTTAGCAACTAGTTTTGTAAATTGATAGTTTATATCTTTTCTGTTAGTTGCAAAGCATTTGCTGACGTAATTTTTTCTTCGAATCATTTGTTCAAGAAATCGGTAATCTTCACTCTAAGGAGCACGATAATTATAGAGAATTGTTGTTTGAATAGTATATACCTCTAAAAACAACAGCTGATGAACAGTTAAGGATTCTAAACCGTAAAATATTGTTCGTATTACATTGCTCCTATGATTCTTCGTTGAAAATAGTCGAAAACATATTTAGCAGAAAAAAATTAGATACTTTCATTATAAAATTTATGTCATCAGTACTATGAGGTCAAAGCAGTGGGTGAACTGTAATAAAAACGGTTCAACACAACATATTAAGAGTTAACTTTTTGTAATGAACTGTAGTCGACGCAGATTTTCCATTAGCAAACATGATTCCTTGCGACCTTTTAATCTACTAATGCGGTATAAATCGAACTTATTACTTGTCAAGGCTCCATATAATCTGCTTTTCTGGTACATTTTATATAGCAAAATTTATGCCATTCAACTACGGATGCACGTTCTGTTTTTCACGAAAGTTTTTCGGATTCGGATTCTTTGGCCCTAGTAGTCTTTGATCAAAAACAATAATATTGATCTTCGAATCAATTCTAGATCGGTGTACTGGATATCTAAAACAGATGGATACCCAGTCAACCAATCGGCACTGGAACTTTTACATCCTCCCATGGAAGTAACTGATCTTCGAATTGAGTGCTATAGTTAAATTTTTGAATTGTAGTCCTTTTAGGGCAGAATAATTTTCTCTGTAAAGAGAAAAAGTAGAATACTTGAAGAAAATTTTCTCTCGGACACATTGCGGTGCAAATTTTTTAAGCTTTTCGTTTTTTCTTCTCACAGATAAATAGGTTCACTTATCTCCTACCTACTTCACGTAAATGAAAAATTGGAACTCATATTTCGATCAAAAAAAGAGGAAACGATACCAAGACTCACACTATGAAAGTAGACAATTTGCACTCTCTTTTTTGTCTTGCTGGAAACAACTTTTGGAAGAAAATTTACAATTTTTTCCACTATCTTCTTCGTACTGAAACCGATTGAACTGAACTTTTTTTATTATCATTTTAGTCAAAGTCTAGTGCATATTCACTTTGTTGGGAAAACCTTTTATAGATTAATTGTGGCATATCTCGCAATATTTAGTGATATTCAGAAGGAAACAAGGCACCGTGTTTGAGCCCTGGTTGTTCCAAAGAAAGTTATAGCGAGGGTGAATCCTTTTCTCAAGACAAGTGAAGGAATGGAAAACTTTATAATCATGACCGTTGTGACTTTAACACTTGAGTTCTCTTTATCTTGAAAGGTTCGAAATTTCACATTCATTCCTCGACGAAGAAATCACACAAAAAAAGATGTACGTAGATGAATTTATTCCCATATGGTTATTTATTGAATCATCCTTTGAATGAAAGCAATTTAAAGTTAATATCTTTTTATATGAGGTATACACTTATTGCATGCGAAATTAGTTATAATCCACAATATATACATGCCTCCTTTTGGTTTCAAAAGAAATCATGATGTATATGTCGTGCCAAAGTTATAACGGTTGCCTAAGTTATAACTTAGGCAAAAATTTTGCCAAAGTTACAACTTGGACGTTCTTTCTTGCCAAAGTTATAACTTAGACGCTCATATTTTGTCGAAGTTGTTCCTGACATATAAATCAAGATATTGATTTATATGTTAGGAACAACTTCGACAAAATATGAACGTCTAAGTTATAACTTTGGCAAGAAAGAACGTCCAAGTTGTAACTTTGGCAAAATTTTTGCCTAAGTTATAACTTAGGCAACCGTTATAACTTTGGCACGACATATACATGCATCGCCGATCCAGAAAAATATTAATTAGAAGTGGTCAGAAAAGCCTGACTAAAAATTCTCTAAACGAAATGAGTAATTGAAGAGTAACCATCGCTACTATCTAATATCAATACCAGTACTTGCATCTTTTCTCTACTGTATTGTTACTTAATTTCACTGGGTGAGATAAGCATTGCTTGTGTTAAGTTTCATTATAATAATCGGTCTATAAATGTACTATCTGTTTAGAAAATCGGATTCATATCATACTGAAAAGTTAGCTGACTAGTCCACATATATACCATATAAATAGTACTGACATCCTCTCTTTATAGCGTTAATCGATCAGCATATCACCTGTGTCGGCATAGAACTGGCCAATCAGTAGTAACCATTCCATCTAGATAGTCGAAATTCACAGGCGGCGCAAGCTCAATTTTTTTAGCGGAAGTAATAAGCTTTAGGATGGGGCTATATTCCCTCTTTGAGCCGTAGTTCGAAGGTCAGAAGTAAAATTTTTTTTGCGAAATTAATTTCTCAAAGACATAATATCGGAAGCCTGTTTATTCATTTTTTTGACATGATATAAGGCCTTCCCCCTCAGAAAACGTCAATTTTTGTGAAAAAAATGAAAACTGGGATAAATATATTCTGGAGGTAGCCCAAGCCCTACTCTTCCGAAAACAATATGGATTTTAGATCGAAATTCCGTTTTGGGGCAAAACTTTTGATAACTTTGTCATCCACTTCTTAAAAAAAAATATCTTTCCTTTTTTTCTCGGATTATACTTATTCAAATGCGCAACCCAAATTTATCTATCCAGGCTTATTCAAATAGTTAATTTTTTTCTTAGAAAAAGCATATCAAGTTGAAGAGCATCACAGAGTGCTTTTTTAATTAAGCTTTGTTTTTTTATTATATATACAAATACTTATGTAAATTGGTGTCCCTCGGTAAGGCCTTTCATTCTAGAATACTCTTTCAAACAAAATAAATTTTAATATGTTGAAACAGTCTGGATAGAGAAAAATGGGTTGCGAAATGAGCTATAGTTTGTCCTTGTTTGGTTCATATCTCTATCAAACATCATAGTATAGAATTGGAAATTTTATCGTAGCGTCTCCACTTAAGTTACAGCGTGCTGTGAAAATTTTAGACTATTTGAATGTGCTTAAACCTGGAATCGATTTTTGAAGGGAAAGATCTTAAGAGTTTGATGGTAGTGTAACATGTTTCTATTGAGAAAAGATGTGTTCAAAACGAGTGAGCAAAACTTAAGTTTTTGTTATTACCTTCAGCTCACCGGTCATTGTGTTTTCGAACTGATACTCATGTGAAACATTTTCTGCCATTATAACAGTTATTCCTTCTTGATGAAATTCTAAACGTAAAAATCGATTGAAAATATTGTGGTTTTCTCATTGAAACTGTTTACTTAACTATTTATGTTAGTAGTTAGTTAATCTCTTTATGAGTATGTTTTAAGCGGTGATTATGGACGAAAGTAGAAAGAAGAACAAATTTAAGTTACGTGACAATCAAAGGTTCAGAAAACATGGAGAAATAATATACAGATGGAACATGAAAAAAATATGGAAAGCAATTGCTAACTCGTTGCTTGCTGGTGCGTCATCCATGTGTCGGAATTAGAATTCACTACTAGCATGCTTCCGTATCAGAGCTGGACACAAAACAGGAGAAAAGACGTTGCCCTGTACTCTTCTCTGTTTTATATATTTTATTCTTCCTATCGTTTTTGTTATCAAATCTTTCCTCATTGTTGCACTTATTTCTATCAATAGTATTCCGTATGTGTTAAGATATTGGTGATAAGAGCCCAAAGTCCATATCTTTTATATTTATTATCTTTGATGAATGCGTCATTAACCTTTTTCGACATCAAGGGGATAGAAAAGGTGCATTTATCGGAACAAAGAACGGCTGAGGTACCTAATAGCTTCATGTTGTCATCGGGCAACATCCGGTCAATATGGGTCCACATTTTTCAAATTTCAGGTTTTGTCTTTTATCTTTTGCAGTGCAATATTTGTGGTTTTTTCATTTATTCGTAAAGTCAGTTCAAGAAAAAGATAAAAATATGTATAGAATGTTTCGGGTACTCTAAGATTTCCTTCTATTTTCTTCTGATAAGATTCGAGTATGCTGGACCTGTAGTCCTTATCAAGTTGTGTAGCAATTTATGTTTGATTTTCATTTGACTCATACATTAACTGCAACAAAGCAAACTCAAAAGTCAATTTTATCGACGACTAGCCTTGAAACCTTTCTGCTTTATTCTTCTCCTTCGATTTCAGTATCGAGTGCCGCTTTTTTCACGAATTCACTAGCCTCTTCAAAAAATGAGTGCTACAAGTCTATATTCGAAAATTATTTTAAGTGGGCAACTTTTTCTGCAATATTTTACGATGAACTCGAAATTTCGGAAGAGAAATTATGGAGAGTAAAACAGCTAGATTTCGAGACTATCTTTTTGGTAAAATCAACTTTTGAGTCTGCTCCGCTACGGCTAGCTCATGAGTCGAATGAAAGTCTAACTACAAATTTCTGTACAACTTGATCAGAGCTGCAAAACTATCATAGTTAAATGTTGCCAGAAAAAAAGTCGGTGTAAAACTAAGAGAGACTGTGTGGAAGCTTTCGCAACTCAATAGGGATATAAAAGGTCTCTTCTCATTAACGGAACGAGGGATATTCCTTTTCCAGTGATAAGTATATTCCTATGAAAAAATGATATAGCACATTGCTTTGATCACTGCAGCTGAAAAGCAAGTTTAAAAAGTTTGGCTCCTTTACGACGAGGTATTGCCAAATGGCGTCCGCTAGGAAAAGTCCTTGATAAAATCGTGAAAGAAGTGTATTGTTATGGAATTCTAAAATACTTGCAGGATTCAATTCAGGGTCCTAATCAGTATTCCAATGCTTTTGACTCAAGATTTTGTCAGGTTCAATGGTTCCGAATAGAAAGATAAATTTTTGTCCACATATTGTTATATCGATATAGGATTTCTTAAGGATATTACAAATTTTCGTAACAGAAGCTTCGAAGGATTTTCTAAACAGAACAGAAAAGAAGTGAACACATCAACAATTGCTATTTAGACCTTCAGTCAAGGGGGTAAGTGCAGGCACCCAGCACCCAACACCTTCTCAGCACCTACAGCACCTACCAGCACCTATCAGCACCTACAGCACCTACCAGCACCTACAGCACCTGTTCGGCACCTATACTGCATTTCACTATGAGCACCTACAGCACCTACGGCACCTGCAACCACTCTTCCATTATCTAAAGTACTTTTTCAGCACCTGATAATAAAATTTAAAGGGCAGAGCCTAAACACGAAATTTTATTATCAGGTGCTGAAAAAGTACTTAAGATAATGGAAGAGTGGTTGCAGGTGCCGTAGGTGCTGGTAGATGCTGGTAGGTGCTGTAGGTGCTGAGCAGGTGCTGGGTGCTGGGTGCCTGCACTTTCCCCCTTGCCTTCAGTATACATTCCGATCGGCTAGGTCAGTTGAAGTATGTCTTGTTATTGTATGTAACTTCAAAGTTCAATATCTTGAAATCGGACTTAAATTTAAACAACTACTCCAGTTTTAAACGAATAGAAATCATCCGGAAAAGACAGAAAAAATATCATATCTTTCCGAATATTCTTTTCCTATTGACAAAATTTCACTATTTACATTTTGATCCCATTGAGTTTCAAAAATATATTTATCACCTCTCTCATGCGCCAGTGAAACCATAAACATCTTTAACGGGTACTTTGCCACAGATCAGAAACAACTGTGTAATGAAAAAATATTGAAATGACTAAATTACAATTAACACCTTATTTAATAACTGCTCAAAAATATCCTCGGACAAAAAAAACTAAAAAAAAAATCTTTTAAATCAAATATACACTACAGTAACATCAAAAAATAATTTAGAAAAAATCTACTAAGATAAAGAGTCGTAAGATTCTAGCAGAATCACTGTATTTGCTTGTAATCTATTCTGAATCCTCACAGAGATCAAAATTGTACTACTTTAGTGAAAATTCTTGACCCTTTCGTTCCAGATCCTTGGTTGGTTCAATCAGAATCATTCAAAGATTCACTCTTTTTACCTAAGAAAACGACTAAATCTTGAAGAAAGTGCGTAGCCAGAAAATTTCAAGATTCTGACAGAATTCAAAAGGGGATTGATCAACATCCCTAGCGGTTTCCGACTTTCTTTTTAAACTGTGAATCGTTTAGGAAACTAGATGTGACTCTGAGTGTGAATTTCGGCCCATCTTATGTTAACTAACATTAACAGTGATTGGTAGATCCTTTTGTTGGATTCTTGTTGATATCTATCTCTGATTTAGCGACAATAGTTGGCTGTGTCCATTTCAAACCTTTCAGTAATTTTGGAGAAAGCGAATATACCTTCACCGCGCATTACAACATGTCACGAATATCTTAGATGCCAACCAACCTCCAGATTAGACAACTGTCGAAAGTAGTCGAGTAGAATTCATCTTAGCTTTTCACTTGTCGACATTCTTTCAAGTTTTCCTTGCTAGTAATAATCTGAACGTTTAAGTCTCATACAAATAGACTTAGATTTTAATTCACTTCAATGATTGTTTTTACATCGATTACTAACGATCTTTTCGCGCACTCAGCATTTTTCAGATGTTTCTTAGTTACAAAACGCAGAAATTTGTATTTGAAAAAAATTAATAGCTGCGCGAAGTATTATAGTGGTAACTCAAGCGTTAGTAGGACAAAACTTCAGGCATTTAAATCAGTCTCAGTGAAGGAGTAGGTGCTTCGTCATTATATGCTTACCAGATGGATTTTTTCGAGATAATAGTCATTTGAATATAAAGACTAATCTTTTTCAAGATCTTTTTGAAAACTTTATCGAAAAAATAAATTAGAAAACCACTCTGAAAACTTTGTGCACTAGTACATATTATATGGCTTCTTCTAGTACGAGGATATATATGCACTGTGATGTCAGAAAGTCACATTAGTTCTCTAACTGTTCTGTTTCTTGCTTTAGTCAAGAACCCCTTAAAATATCCTCAGATACTCCTCGTAACATTCCTAGGAATCGTTCAGAGAACAGCAACCTTCTTTGTGGTGAAGACAGAAGTCGACTTGATTTTCTTTTGATATAATACTTACCGTGGCAGTTGTCCTTGTGGTTAGCCTAACTATTAAATACATAACTAAATGTTACAAGTAGTTATCATTCTGCTTATTCTTACTATTCATCTAAATAAAAAAGAAGATTAATTTTTTTAAACAAATGTTCACTGTCAATTTATAGTGTCCCAAAAGTTCGACCGAAAAAGAAATTTGAATATTTTTTTTTAACAGTTTAAGCAATTTTTGTGAGCTTTGTATAGTTTCATTCTGTATTTTTTCAGATTAATGTCATGTAAAAGTTGTCTCTAGTAACCTGTGTGTAAAAAAGCCTTTCCATAAAACGTATGTTCAATTTTCTTTCACTTAAATTTATCAGGAGAGAATCAAAAGTAGTCAGCTAGAATGAGAATTTCGTACTCTTTCTGAATATATATTACGAATCTTTTATGAATTAAAATTAATCCAGTAAGAGCGAATCTTTGATGGGGACCAACAAGAAGGTGTGTACAAAAGATAAGTTTTGAAGGTCTAAATAACCATGTTTACTCATTTTTCGGACATTAAGCTCGACTTGAAGATAATTCAATATCTTTTGGAATGTATCCTTCGAACTTGGTCTTGACTTGTGGCTATTTAGCTACAAACAAATACCGAAATAAATTTTAAAAAAAGTTGTTTGTGCCACGAAAAATAAGCTTTTTTCGATGATGCGAATTTTTCAACAGGTTATTTTGGTATAATACTTCCGCTCTACTTTTGTAGAGAATTTCACACTGTAAAAAATCATGGGTTTCAATAATTAATATCTCAGAACAGTCGAAATCAGAAAAGCAGTTTTCTGAATGTCATTCTGTAAATGAGATTACATTTTTCAAAAGAACCGATTTTTGGAAACTTTTGATGTTTACAATAGAATAGATTTTGATATTTTTCAGCAATATGTAGATAA
>CAJNOP010002135.1:0-13181 GCA_905250075.1 Rotaria sp. Silwood1 | reverse complement strand
TGGATCCTGGTGGATCCTGGTGGATCCTATTGGATCCTGATGGATCCTAATGGATCATAGTGGAACCTGATGAACTGTAGAATAAATTATTTCAAGCGTACAGAAACGAGGATAGAAAAGTTGATCTTAATGGATATGAGAATTCTTTAAGGTCCAAATAAATAAAGTGAGAAAAGGGAATAGTGACTTCAGAATTTGTAACTAAGTAAAGAGAAAAAAAGATCCAGGATACCGAGATGATTATGTTTTGGTAAATTTTGGCATATCATCATGGATTCTGCGTATTTTTTGGATCCATCAAGATTTACGCTTCCTCGGTCGGTTTGATATTATTGTAATACATGTTGATTTCTATTGCATTCTAGTTATCTCTGATAAATTGTAATGGATTGTGTTGAATTATAGCCAATGGCGGTAATCTATGACCGCTTTTGGTACACTTCTAGAAATATATTCTAAAATCTCTTAGGACTCTAGAATCCGCTTTTCTCCGTCAAACTCAGGATGTCAGAACTTAGAGGAACCCTCTACTTTAGTCTTAATCCTGTTTTTCCTTGAGAAAGTGTGAAAGAACATTTTGGGCTCCTGAATCTGAAGATTCATGTCATATTTTATTCAGGATTCCGTTTCCAATTTTAATAATACTGGTTTGCAGGATATTTCATTGTGAAAAAAATATTCTTCTTAGGATCTTTTCAAGTTCCCACTCAGATTTCTTTATTATTTTAACATAATGGACCGTACTAGTATTCACTCTTGATCTTACTCAAAACCTTGATAGGGATTACAGAAAGAATATCGCTTAGATTCTATTATAGTTTTAACAGAATTCGTTTGGGATCTCTTCGTCAGGGTCCTCTCCTGGCTTACAGTTAAATAAGGCAAAGATCCTACAAGGAATTAATAGAAGAGGACTGAAAATCCTCAGGTAGTGGAGTCTTCTAAGATTCAATCACGATTCTATCTAATTTTCTTAAGCATTCTTCTTACGAATATCTTTTCTGAACATTTCCAGGGTTGTCTTAGGGTCTCTTCAAGGACAAGCATTTCGGATCCTTTCTAGCGAAGGTCAAGGATGGCCAGGATCTTTCTGAAAGCATACCAAGGTTAGACGAATATCTTTACCATTTTCATTCAGAGTCCACTAAAGCTTGATCTTGAGGATTGTAACAAGATCTATGGCTGATCTGGCTCAGAATTTTGAATAAAATTATGAAATGTTTCCACCAAAATCCTTAACAGTTCCTATTTAAGATTCTTCAAATATTTTTGAATCTTTGAATCTCAAAAACTCAAATTGTGCTTGTTAAATAAACTTTTAACAGTAACTATATTAAAATGACAATGAAGAATTTGCAATGTGTTTTGTTCCGATTCTGACAGGAATGTACAAGATCAAGAAGGTACCTGAATTTCATTCTAATATTCCTTTGTTTCTATGTGTCAGTGAATGGAAGAATTCTGACAGAATTTTTGAAGATTTCTCGTCAAAGATTTTTAATATTTATCTTCAATATTGCATGACATTTACAGCATGGAACTCAGTTATTTTTTGAATTTTATTTTCATATAAAACTTGCAAACTCATTAAAATGGAGATTTTAATATCATTTTAACTATTGCACTAACTTTTTCTTAAAAAAGCTTTTAGTAAAGAACGAGTACTTCAATAAAACTTGTACTGGATTTTATTTATTCGTGCTAATCAGAAAAATACCTTTTTATTCAAATTGAAATCAACCAGTCATAGTAGAATTTTATGATAAGTAATCAATAGATTAAGTATATATTGAATTTTTGTTCAAATAACTTATGTTTGCATAAAGTTCAAATACAAGTTAATAGTTCAGAGGGAATTCGAGATACAGAAGGTTTGAGTTAAATTAAATAGCATGGTACAGTCTATTGCGGTGAACTAATCAGTTTTTTAACTGAACATATAGAAAACAATAATGTGCGTGCATTTCTCTTTTCTGCTTAGAGAATCCTGCAAAAATTTTGACAATACATTGGATATCATCCTTACAGAATCGAAGTGGAGTTCTGCGAGGTGCAATCAGAAAATATTTTCCAATTGGAAGCCATTGAAATTCTGAGAAAAGCTTGACATAAAGTCAATACAAAATGACTCAGAATTTCTCTAAGATTTTGTTCTAATCATAACAGAATCGTGTTTATTTCGTGCCTACACGTTTTTCTGAGGATTTGACCCTCTATTAACATATTTCTTGTTTAATTGCATTGGTAAACCGCTCAGGATACTGATAGAATCCTGTGATGAGCCTTGTCGAGGTCTTGAAATTCCGTGGCTACACGGCTTTCTCAAGATTTAGCAGCTTCTTCGACAATATATGATTGGAAAATAGCAATAAACTGTTACGATCTTGATTGAATCTCAATTAAAATTCTGTCGGCATCTTAAAATTTTATGAGTACACACTTTTTTCCGTTTTTCGCATTTTTTCCGGAAAAAATGGCGAACCTGTGCAGCGCCGTTGCTGCCTATGTCAGAAATCTAGCTCAAAAAGACTTGAGCTTTTCTCTAGCAAAAATTCAACACTATCTAGTACAATCTTTTGAAATCCAGAAGAATTCAGCAGAAATTAACAAGCATCATAATAATCTGAAACCAATCAGGAACACCTAAATCTTGATGGATCTTATTCTATCCTATAAACCGCAGAACTCATTCAGATACTCAAAAGTTCATCGAGGCTCACCAGGCTCTCAATCTCTGAGATTTCTTTTTTCTTTGTTTTCAAAAATTCTAGGGTCAATTCTTCGCCTGTTTACTTTGTTTCCATGTATTCTAATGGCTTCGGATGGAGTCCAATAGATCATGGGATGTCTCAAGGTCCGTTTTTCCTTTGTAAAGTAGACTAGTCATAGTTGTATAAATAGCACATGGTGCTCCCATTGATTCATCCAGAACATATTTTGAATTATGCATCCTTATTTTATGAATCTGGTTGATTTCTTTGCTTTTGTGGCTATTCAGAACATTAATCTATCTTCATAAATGATAATGAGTTCTAATGGATTCTGGTGGATCCTGATGGATCCTGGTGGATCCTAATGGATCCTGGTGGATCCTGGTGGATCCTAATGAATCCTGGTGGATCCTGGTGGATCCTGGTGGATCCTAATGGATCCTATGGATCCTGGCGGATCCTAATGGATCCCAGGATCCACCAGGATCCGCTTTTTCCCCCTTGCGATAATCTCTAGCAAAGTGCCATCAAAATAGGGAAAAGTCTTAAAATATGAAAGTTCGTTTCTGATTGACCGGTTTCCGACCAATGAAACCTTGGCCAAAGAAATGGGCTTCAGATTCGGATTCAGGGACCTAGATAACCTATAGCAAAGTTCCATCAAAACGGTCAAAAGCCTTCAAATAAGAAACTTCATTTCTGATTGGCCGGCTCCCGACCAATAAAACCCCGGCCAAAGAAATGAGCTTCGGATTCGGATTCAGTGCCTTTGATAACCTGTAGCAAAGTTCGATCAAAAGGGCCAAAAGTCCTAAAATAAGAAAGTTCATTTCTGATTGGCCGGCTCCAGACCAATCAAACCTCGGTCAAAGGAATTGGCTTCAGATTCGGATTCAGGGACCTAGATAACCTATAGCAAAGTTCCGTCAAAACTGGCAGAAGTCTTTAACTAAGCTAGTCTCTCTTGTATGTTTTTTTGACCTCAAGCAAACAAACAAACAAACGCATTTTATTTCGTATGATCCTCCCTTCAGTCGAGGGAATTATTAAAGTGTTCGCAATTTGGAAACGCAATAAAAATAAGATCAACGTTATTTTCTGTGTTCCAAATTGCGAACACTTTTTTCTTAATTGGCTTAATTTTTGTTCGCAATTTGGACATAGCCAAAATTTTCGATAATACTCAAAACAAAATCTATATAATTTGCGTATAATTTTTTTCAATGCGTTTACACGCCCAAGATTTTTTTATTCTTTTCTCGAAAAAACAACTGGCCGTTTTTTTTTCATCAAACATTTTGATGCCGAAAATCTGTACAAAGGAAAAAACCTATATACCAAACTCGGAACACTTTTTTTATAACCAAATTTGTATAAAAAGTGACATCCTTGTATTAATAGTTTCATCAAATGACATGAAATTTTCAATACCAATTAAAACTTTTTATGAATTTTAATCTATTAGAAATTTGAGCTCAATCCGAAAGTCAAACATCAGTAAATATGCCAAATTTTAAATAGGTCATCTATAAAATCATTAAAAAACTTCCTATATCCGTTTAATATTCTTTTAAATAAAATGAAAAAAAATAAAATAAAATTCGAATCGTTTTAATTGTTAAACGTAATTTATTCAAAAATGTAAACATTTTCAATGATTGATTATGAACTCTATAAACATATTTAATGAGAGTAAAAAACTACAAATTAAGCGTGAATAGATGAAAAATGAATGGGATATAATAGAAATAAAATGATTCAATGAAGAGAGAGGCTTATATTAAGACGATGATTTTCTTCATCAAATTGATATTTTAATTGTTTGACTTTTATTGTTTCTGGTAATATAATTTCTTGATAAATATTAAAACCTTGTTCGTCTTTTGTTTCTACACTTAAATTATGTTGATCTAGATTTATTTTGAGTTGATCTCCATTTACAATATGCGGTTTATTATTGAAATCAAGAGATAATATTAGTAGATGACGATCATCTGATAAAATTGGATTCCAAATTTTGTTTAAGATAAAGTCTTTTAAAGCGACTCTTTGTTCCTCTTTTAAATACTTTTTATTTGTCAATTCTAAATTATGTTTTGATTGACGATAATAAGGAAAATTACCAGAAGCTGTTTGAGGATCTTCTTTCCTAAAAATAAGCTTTTGATCATCATCAAAAAATTCAGGTGGAACTTTAATTATCATTTCCATCATATCTAAAATTTAGAAAAAAAATTGTTTTTTGTTTCAATATAAAATAAAAAAATTTTGACATATACTTTTTAATTGAAGATAATCTCGTTTAGTAAATGTATTATTCGTGATATGATGTGCTGCTTCTTTGAAATAATCAATGTTGTTTATAATAAATATTTTTTCTTTATGAATAATAATTGTTTTTCCTCTTTGCATATATTCTTTTCGAAGTTTTAAATGAATATTCATTGATTCTATACATTGATTTAAATTTTCAATCTTGTAAAGATCTTCAAAATACTCTAATGATTTTTCGTTTTCATTTGAATCGATCTTTTCAATTATAACACTTTTTCCAGCATTCAAGATTTCAGCAGGAAATTCAATAATTATTTCGAACAGTTCTATATAGAAATAAAAATTCAATTATGTGAATGCAAATATTAATTAAGAAGATAATTTTAATCAATCATTGTTCTTCACTATCAATTATACTAAATATATAAATATTATCTATCATCATGTTATCATAAGATTAGTCTCACATATCGATCAAACCCAGCACATAGTTTTTTATTTATATAATGGCGGTGCCATTATTTCATCAATATTTTCTTCAGTTTTCATTGTTTTCATTTGAGCTTCTTTTCAAAAAATTCTCCATTCAATTCTATATTTAAAAAAAAAATAGTACAAAGACGTTTGATGTCAAGCTTACAAAAAAGAAATGATCAATAGAATACTGTAAAGCTTCAATGTGTCCAACTTTTTAAAGCTTTTTCCTGAAAAAACTCTAATAGTTTCCTAAGATTGTAAAAACAAGAATCACTAAGATAATTTTGTTTTCATACAATAAAATGTGCCATTTCGTTTTCTATCGAGCGAACTCTGTATCAACCAAGTATTGTGACTGAATAACTAATTTTTTTTTCGAACAGAGTTGGCAACGGTCGAAATTTAGTTTATTTTAATCTTATCATTCCGAGAAAATTCAACATTTAAATCGTAGCTCTCCATGCATTGCGTCTCGTGTTTCTTCTTAAAATAAAACAAAAAAAAATACGAAAAAGATTCATTTTTGTTTCACTTGTACGAAATTTTCTAAATCCCTGAAATTGCTCAAACCTAACAATCATTTTTTTTGGAAAATTTCATTAGATTAAAATTTATTTTCCTAGTGTTCACATTGTGATCTGGACACTTTTGAACCGCAGCTGAAAGACAGAGCTTTTCGATGCATACAAAATGACTAATTTTATTTCTTCGTTCCTCAAAATGCTATCGAATAAAACAAAAATACACTATTTGTTCCTAGAAAGTGGCACATATCAGAGCTTCAAATTCTTATTTGATCACTTTATTTAACTTAGAATTAAATTTAAACGCCCTTATATATTTTTACAAAGAGTTGAGAGGATGAATATTTTGAAAAGTAGTTCAAATGAAAGAGATTTTGACGAAATACTGACACTACTATATTGCGTTATAAGTATTTTAAAATTTTCTCCTGTATTTTACAGTTGATCGAGACATCTTTTCTATCGAAAGATAGGATCTTAAAGTTATGTACAAAACCATCTATGATTGGGAACAAAAATTGTTTTACACATACTTGAAAAAAGATGAAAAGTATTGACATCCAAACAGATGTAACAAAATCAATATGAAAATAGTGATGAGCCAACAAAACTTTATCATGATTTATGTGGAGCAGTTTCATAGCGAACAATTAACATGTAGATAAAAATTATTGACAGTATTGACTCTATCAATTTTTGTAAATCTACTTGTTATCCATTCATTGTTCGGAAAAAAGCCTGTATCACAATGGTAAAATGGTGGGTAGCTCAGAGGAAATACGCGGCGATAAGAAAACTGCCTTTTTAAAATAAAGCGCCTATTGCTGTTATTGAATGAAGATCTTATCTATTTCCGATTGCAGAAGGTCAAAGAGTCAACTGTGACTGATCTACAAAAAAAAAAACAAAGCAAACTAATTTTACAAACTGGATGTTAGCACAATCTTTTTAACGTTGAGAAACGTTACCTCAGTGAAAAACGATGTACGGGCCATTTTCGTGCATTCATACATAAAAACCATTCATCACTGAATCTGCCTGATTTATGTCGATTAGATTACAATTATTGAAATGAACAGGCTAACACTATGGGTCAGGATCATACAACAAGAAAGGCAACATTGATAGACGAAATAAAATGTTACGTAAAAAACATTGACAAAGAAAATATTTTACATTGTATATCTGATTTTACTTTACAATTTCGTTTCGTCCCTAAAAATTGAGTCAATAATATTCGTTAAATAAAGTACATCACTTTGTGCAGGATTTCAAGCGCTATCTTTTCATAGGAAAGATGTCTCAATCAGATGTAAAATACAAGAAAAATTTTGAAAAGACTAGCAGCGCACTTATTTATGGATCACCCGTTATATGTATATATACAGTGGCTCCAAAATTGATTCGTCCTGCTTCATTTTCAATATTTTCTCTATCCTAAACGTTAAAAAGAACCTGAAAAGTGATTATCGTAAAGAAAATTGTTTCCAACAAGAATATAAGAAGATAAAAATCATAATCAGATTCCTAAAGATGAAATCTTCAAAAAAACAAAAACCCTAGTTTATCAGCAGCTAGAATGCACAATTATAATATTGTTTAGACTACATACGACGATAGAGCAAACAATTCTCTACAAAATGAGACGTCACCAAGTTCTTTATGACATTTTTTGGCTGAGATAAGGCAACTTAATTTTAGATCCAAAAATGTTTTTTTTTTTTTTTTTTTTTAGAAAATGGTACAAAAAACGATTTTAAATTGTTTTGTGAAGTTTCTGTAACTTTATCTGTAGCCTAAACAAAATTATATTTGTGTATTCTAGTCACTGAAAAGCTAGGGTTTTGCTTTTCTGGAGACCTCATCTTTCGAAATCTGATTATAATTTTTATTTCTTTATATTCTTGTTGGAAAGAAATTCTTTACGAGAATCACTTTTCAGGCTCTTTTTAGCGTTTAAGGTAGAGAAAATATTGAAAAGAAAGCAGGTCGAATAATTTTCGGAGCCACTGTAAATATTATATCAAAGTTAATATCATATGTTAACTGTTTTTTCTAATTGATTGGTTGATTATATGAATATATATTTCGTGGATATTGATTTTCTCTTATATTCTAATACATATTTATCTTTGATTGAAATAAGCAATATCATTGTATGGTTCTCTAAATCGAAAGGGCCATTGGATATGATCGTAAGTTAGGTATTTTGATCTTGTTCTCATGTTAATCCTTAGTCAATGTTAGACTTTTGATATTTCACTTCTTTTTTCTGTCTGTAATTTTCATTTACATCCTTTGCATTGTTATATTGAAATGAATATCATCATTTATAATAAAATCTAAAAATAATATCTCGAAACCTAGATCTTAGAAGTTGCTGGTAAAAAAATGACAGATGTTAAATATTCAATAAGAAGTCATTAACTATGAGAAAATGTCTCTAGAGATATTTAATCGTTTGAACAACGATTTTTTTTTCCACAATTTTTCAATGTAGGGTTTAGCTGCCACTAGATTTCTATATCTCTAGTTTGCCACAAATTCGAATTTTCCAACATATGAAACATTGTCGAACAAAAGTTGACCATTTCAGATTGTTATAAGTCCGCTTCTATAAAGAGTCAACATTTAGGGATGAAGTTTTCTATGAACATAGTCTAAATAGTGTCTGCACTTTTCACGTAAACCGCATCTCAAAAATTAACTTGATGAAAAAGTTAGACTTAAAACAAAATCGTCCAAAATATTTGTCGAGTATAGTATTATTATATATGAAATATTTTGTAAACGTGATATCTATTTTAATATAAAATATATATTCTTTATTATTGTATTTTTATATAATCTGTATCTTTATCTATCTTGTCTTGTTTCTTAGTCGGTTTATTTTTATCTAAATACGTAGATATTTGTTGGCGAATTAGTATAATCTTTAATCATAGATATAGATAATAAAAACCAAAATACTTACGGTCAAGATCATTAGTTGAATCTAAATGATGATTCGATGGATCTAATAGAGAATCTTGTTGTTGATTATCAATAAGACATAAACCATGATTTTGTTTAATAAAATGTGATGGTTGTGATAGATGATGACCATTTACAAATAATTCAGAATGTTGTTCAATTGATAAAATGTTTCCATTTTTGATTAAATCTCGAGGAATCTCGATGATCTTATTTGTGGATGATGAATCTAAACAAAAAATAAATCCAAATATAATATATCTAATAATCTCATAGAAGTGTACTTTGACTTAAAGATGACATTGCATTTGTTAATAATAAGAATTTTTGATTCTCTCATAACTATTTATAAGAATAGTTAATAAGACACATGATAGGCATTTTTGTGGAATAACATTACATATTTACGCCGTTTTCTCTTGATGTTTATTTACACACTGTTCCCGAAATAAGATGACATGCTTTTGTGTAAATAAAGAATTTATTTTTCAAATGAAATCAACAACGATTAAAATATTATTCAGATTAAATTTTTATTCGATTAATGTTGACATGTGTTATACTTCTATTAAAAAAAATCCACATATTAATTATATTTTAACTAAATCAAGATAAAATTACTATAATCATTGCATTTTTTCAATTTATACAGTTTATTAGCATTTTTATGATTTAATATTAGAAAAAAACTAAAACAAATTTTATTAGTTTTTCTTAGGAAAAAAATTCTGTTTGAAATAAAAAAGAATATTTTTTGTAAATCTAAAAAAATAAACGAGGAATATTTTCTTATGCATTCCTTAAGCAAGTAATTATCTACAAAACACACCAGAACGTCAGGGATGCATTATCACAATCATGAATCAGTCTCGTCAATCAGCATTTTCTTCCTTATTTTTTATCTTTTATTAGTAATAATATAACGAGTCCTTTAGTAAAATAACTCAACAACTTATATATATAGACTAGGATATCCAAATAAACAGATATTAGACATGTTCTACTAACTGATACCGTGATCAACTTGAAGAATATAAGCGAATAATTATTGCTGTCATTATTAATAGAAGGAAAACTGGTCTGATCGATGGAATCCTGTTGAAATCTATTTATCATGTGAGAGATAAAAAAAAATGTTATAACGCCCTCTTACATTTATTTATGTTTGATCTATAACAACTGATATGTGATCATTTATTAACAACGCAATTAGTTTTTTAAGTGATTCTTCATTCTAAAGAGAAAATCGGATCTCTATTTCAATTTTCTTTGAAAGAGAAATGAGATTATTATTAACTAGGAAATTGAAAATAACCCATGTCATCAAAATCGCTTTACTTTTGACGATTAATCGCGATCTGAGGACAAAAATCACCAATTAATCGCGATTAATCGACGATTTTTTTTCATATTTAGAGAATCGTCGATTAATCGCGATAAAATCGACGATTTTTGCGTGATTTTGACGACATAGGAATAGTTCGTCTTATTTAATGTTTACTTAAACAAATAATATGAATGATGTCTGATACCAACAACTAACTCTTATTTATTTGTCTATTTAGTTAAAGATAAAGTTCGATAAAGAACTGTTTAAATTGTACATTATCATTTATAGAATTCGACAAATCTAAATCAAATAATATCTCATTATTTGAAAATGATATAGAAATATTTTATATAGAATTTCGAGAACTTGACTATGTCAAAAATTATTTTTCATATTGAAGAATCAGCTTTGTTAATTAAGTTATCTTTCTCGATTACAATTAAATATTTAAAAATATTCACAATTTATCAACGATAAACGAGCAGAAAAAAAAACATTTTCTAGTCAAAATCTTAAGAGAGGATCCATGAAATCACCATCAAAAATACTAAGGACCAGTTGCCGAAAAATTTTAGTTTTTGAAATGAGTTTGCTAGTTTGAAAGAGCATAAAAAGTTACTCAGAAACCCAAATTTTTACAACTTTTGGACAATCTCTTCTATTACCTCGACCACCTAATAGTTTTCATCCAAAATATCTTTTTGTCAAAAACAATAATTTTTCGATCATTTTTATTTATGAACATTTCCGCACGAAAATTTGATCGAACCCATTATCAAATTATACCAATCGATAGAGCGGAAGCTGCTCTACAAAATTCTATATTTCATATACTTCATTACATACCTCATAAACCGGACAAATCCCTCAGAATAGATGGAATCAACCAGGGTGTGGGTGTGGGTGCGTGGATGTGGGCGTCGGTGCTAATGAATCAAGTGTATCCACACCCACACCCACCCACATCCACACCCACACCCACCCACATCCACACACCCACCCACATCCAACCCACACCCACCCACACTCACACCCCACACCTAGAAGCTGCCCTACGCAAAAGAAAACTAACAATACTAAAGAGTGTATCGGTATATGTGTCGGTCTTCTTTTTCTACAAAGCCATAGCCACATAAGCTGATAAATACAGGCAAAGTTACTTTGATTGCAGTTGTCTATAATGAATGAAAATTTATCCTGCCAAGAAAAAAAATTCATTCGGAAGACAAAGTTAATAGTTCTACAGAGGAATAAATTTTGTATCGAATGAACTTAATGTCAGATTTTTAGATTTTTTCAAAGGTACAAAACATAAGTATTTAGTATTTATGTTTTTACTTGAAATTAATTTTCATTCAGTAGTCAAATGAGCATCAGAAAAAGTTCCCTTTTTTATTTTAAGACACAAATGTGTCAACATTTATCGATTTTATTGTATTTTACGACTGCATCTATTGACATTTAGTAAATGCATATTTTCATTTTTTCCTCGAAATTAATATACATGCTAATTTTTGTTCTGAATCAATCGAAAAAAGTGCGAGTCCAGCTTCAATCAGTGTACATCTTCGAACAAATGTATCTTAAGTTAACTTTTGCCGCTGGCTATCTTTATTACTTCAACAAATCTGTCATAATGATGAATGATATTTTTGTATTATTGATTACGATAGAGTTTCTTTGTTACATTGACCACTGATATATCCAACGAGTCGAGTTTTATCTATGTTTTTTCAATAATACAGTGAAATTTTAGTTATGAATGTAAACACAAATAAGCTTGCATGTACGAATCATCTAAAACAAGAAGCTAATGTTTTTTATGCGTTCTGTCAACATACATACAGGTAGAATTCATAAGAATATACCAGTCAACACAATCAAAGGCAAAAGTTGACATACACATATATTCGCGCCATCGGATCTTTTAATAATGATGAACAATAATCCAATTCAAACCAGAGAAAAATAACAAATAGAGAACTAAGAAGATACAAGAATGAAAAAATCATAACTAATTCAAAGTTATTATAGCGTCTTTGGAAATATTATGCATCGACGAATTGGATATACTTGACGCTAATGCATACCGAATAAACACTCGTTAATCAACAAAATCTTAACTTCAAAATCTACATTACTCATTCGAATTACTTACTTTTTAAATCGACTCTCTGTCCACGGTTCAAATGTGCTTATTGTTCATTTCTTCATTTTTCATCTGCCAATTAATTACAGACGAGACCCTATGAACAACTCCTTTAAACGATATGCTACACCCCATTAAAAAATTATTTCAACACATTTTTTTTTCCAGAAGACATACTCTCGCTAGAATATTTGCGTGATTTTTTCAGTGCATTAAAACATCCTGAATATCTAACAAAACGCGGTATTTGTCATTGAGCACGCAAAAGCAAATAAGGGTGTGGGTGTGGGTCAAGAGGTCACTAATACCGACACCCACCCACACCCTAAATGCTTTTAGACTTTATCTAGTCCGGCCAAGATCTCCTTATGAACCTAATATGAGTTCAAATGGCAGAAAATAATTCAAGAAGTTTTGTATCATATTATTTCTTACTGTATCAAAGTCAAAACCGCATCAAACAATAATTAAGTATTTAACATTACAAACAAAATTTTCTTTATTAAGGGGGGGGGGGGGGGGGGGGGTCCTGTCACCCTAAGTGCCCATTTTTATAGGCTCATTAGATAGAGTATAGTTTTTTACATATATTCTAGAATTTTTACGTCATTTGGTTCAAATTTGACCAAGTAATGAAATATCAGAAAATATAGGTTTTAGTCAAAAATGGGTCTTGGTATTGGGTCCGTGTTTTTTAAATCGTGAATACAAAATAAAAGAAAAATATAACTATTTTTATACCA
>CAJNOP010002134.1:0-19829 GCA_905250075.1 Rotaria sp. Silwood1 | reverse complement strand
TTATCATACTTCTATACCCAAATAATGCATAACATAAAAATTGAATATCTCTCTTCGGGCACGGCATCAGCAACTCATATTTTAGATACGTTAGTTTCTCGATGAGAGTAATCATTTCAGGCGGACAAGGTCAATCTAGCTGCTCATCAGTTCCCGACCTTCCATTGTAAGAACCATAGACTGATCCTAACTATATGACCAAAACCACTATCATCTCTATCTAACAGGTGCTTCTATGACATGTCATTGGGCACAAATATACCGTAATGGCAAAAATTCTAAAGCGTTTCGGAATCAAAAGAATGCTCATGACGTTGTGTTGCAACAATCCTTTAGTTGCTTCATGAATGTTTTGCATCGATTATTAACAGTAATAGTCAGAATAGGGCAAGTTTTTCACTTGTATCTGGAAATATACAATGGAGAGTTCAACAAATTTTTATTAATAGCATTTGCCTGACGAATTGAGTGATTATTCATTTCCGATGTTGCCTATCGGGACCTGTGATTCCCTATTGTCTGATCATTCTCGTTTTTCATCCTTGGATTCATTTGTTGCTAGATCTAGCTTACCACAGCTATGTAGTTTTTAGGATATTTTGAAAATTTCAACGAAAAAGACGTGCCTTCTTCTTCAGATGATCAAGTCCGAAGGATTAACTAACCTTTTCAGTACACGGTGAGCTACTAGAAAATATGAATATTATACCAGGTATAACTTATAAAAAACCTATTAATGAAGAAAATTAATCAACTAATATCCTGAGGAGTGTCACGTTTACCGTCACTTAGACTTCCACTTACCAAAGTAACAGTAAGTGTTTTTGTGATTGAAAAATCTCCCATATAGTAGTAATTAATGCTTAGCATAACCATGGGTTATTTATTGTTGCGTCATAATCTTCATCATTTATCACTGGTTAGGCAAGTATTAGGTGGTAGCGATTACCACGCAACAGTAAATGATAAGTAATAAGTGCTTTGCATTTGATTAGAGAGGTGAGAAGGCGAATCATCGTTAGCTCATGGTTTCTTAAATTTTGTAGTATTGTTATTAATTATCGAGAAACAGTCTTTTCAGAGTTCAAACCTCAAGACCGTACATTTCGAAAGATTATCAATAAAGGATGGAGACCAATAAGAAGACGAATCAGTTTACCTAGGTATTTTCAAAACGGATCTATATTTTGATGCAGATTGCGTCTACGGATCATTTGATGCCACGTTCAAACTATTTTGAAAGCGATTCGATGATTTCTGATGATCAGACGGCTGTACACTAACAATAACTTTGTGAAAACATTTGTTCATCTGCCTATGAATAGTCTCATTTGAAAGATTAGCAAATTTTGCACAAATTCTTCGATGTATCATTCAGAAATAGTCAATATAAGGTGAATTCATGGTGAACTAATAGTGTTTCAATCGAAGTTTTGGGTACGTCACAAAGATTCACCCTTCTCAAGTTCTTTCGAAAGGGCTTTACAATGGATCTTCCTTTTAAGGATTTGATGCAGTCTTTGATGGACTACACACTGGCACAATTTTCTTGTGGATATCATAAATATGTAGATGACAAACCTCTACTAATCATCTTAGACAATTCTGGAAAATCACATAATCGATTTTTGCTTTGATGAGTCAATATCAACTTTCGAAAAATTTTAGCTAATAAGTCCATTGTAAAGCCGCTTTGAAAACGACCGAGAAGCCTGAGCCTTCATGACGTACATAAAATATCGATAGAAACACTATTGACTCATCATACATTCAGCTTATATTTACTATTTCTGGATGATTCGTCTAAGAATTTGTGCAGAATTTTCTGCTCTTTCAAATGAGACTATTTATAGGCAAGCGAAGAGATACTTTGACAAACTTATTGTTGCTATGCAGCTACCTGGATGCAGTAACAATGTGGTATAGCAATCTGCGTCAGAAGCTATTGAATCGTTTCCCAAATAGTTTGAATATGGTATCAAATGATTTGTCGTTTCATTCTGCACCGAAATATGTACTTCTTTTGAGAATTTCGAAGTCAATCGCGTTGTTTTCTTTATGAGCCTCTCCTTTGGTAAAAACATATGATCAAAGTTTATAAAAAATTATAATTTTCATACAACTGGCTTTACTTGAGGCAAAAACAAAACCGATCAAAATCCTCTCACTGGCAAGTACTACTTATTATTTACTGGTAACAATAATAATGCAAATATCATATTCCTAGATACCCTCTGTTTGAGCTCATAGTTTTCTCATTTGTAGAACTCACAGCGAAGAAAAAACTCCAAAAGAATCCGTCGCATTGCCCATATCTCAATAAAGGAACATGTTCACGAATTTGCAATTTACAAACTAATATTACGCATCGTTACCTGTGATATAAAAATAGAAGATTTTTAGCTAACTTTTTCACTTAATAAGAAAATAAAATGAAATAAAGGATCAAGAAAATTATTGATTATTCTCATGATGATAATAGTTCAAAAAAAAGAGTGAATCACAGTTCTCGTTTCACGAAGAACTAAGAATCTTCAGCCCATCTTAATTTTCAAAGAAGATTTTGAGCCAGATGTATTTTATCATAGGTTGAGCAGCTATGACGCAGGCGCAGGTGTGTAAGTTTCGAGAAGAGAAACTATCTATATTTCATACACTAACACTCACCAAGATGGTGATGTGTGGATGTTGATGGTAAGAGATATTCTAAATCTTGATCATCTAATTTGTCATCATGATTCAAGATCATTTTCATTTCAAATATATGAGATGTTCTTTTCAAAGTATAATCCCAACATTTATAGAGATTAAATACAATTTGTTCTTTGCTAGAACTGATTGAAAATAGTGAATTAGAGAATAATTTGTCTGATATCAGGTTTAATATGTACTTACTATCTGTTCACTTTCTGAAGATAATCGATCACTAACCAGCTATTATTCAGATAGAATTATTATTTGATGGCATACATACAAAGTTTTATAGTTTCAAAAAGCAGTAACAGAAAAAATTCATTAGAATGTAATAAAGAGGTGAAAACTCAATAGAAAATACGAGAGAACATACATGAACTATACAGAAAGAAAGAAAAAGAAAATGAATGTACCTGAACATACTAGAAAAGAGCCAGAAATTCTGATACGGTTTTAGAATTCATCGTTCTCGCATTCAACAAAAGCAAAACTTTCGAAAACTTGACAGATAGTTGGACATGCTTACGAGGAAACACCACGAACTGATCAATCGCTATTTAAATTTTAGTAATGCCAATTTGCAGAGCTTGCTGAGTTATTAACTGATATAATAATCATTCAGGCAAACAATGCGGCTGCAGAGTAAATTTCTGATAATCAAAGTTTCCATTAACTTGTCCATACCCTATAGAGGTCCTCTAGAGGCCCTATAAAGACCCTATAGGATCACTATAGGGGGAGCCTATTGGACCCCCTATAGCGATCCTATAGGGCCTTTATAGAACCCTATGGGGGCTTTTAAGGTCCTTAAAGGCCCCTATAGAGCCCCTACAGGACCTTATAAGCCCCTATAGGGTCCTATAGAGGCCCCATAGAATCACTATAGAGGTCCTATAGAGGCCCTATAGGATCACTATAGGGGGCCCTATAGGCTCCCCCTATAGTGATCCTATAGGGTCTTTATAGGGCCTCTAGAGGACCTCTATAGGGTATGGACAAGTTAATGGAAACTTTGATTATCAGAAATTTACTCTGCAGCCGCATTGTTTGCCTGAATGATTATTATATCAGTTAATAACTCAGCAAGCTCTGCAAATTGGCATTACTAAAATTTAAATAGCGATTGATCAGTTCGTGGTGTTCCCTCGTTAGTACTACATAACTACAAAGTTTCAGTTGTATATCTTATACTATGGACTAAACCTTATAACAACACTATCATGTACTATTTTTTCAAATTTTTCTATCGGTTATACTGATAAAATTTAATATAAAAGTCGCTCAACAGTCTTCAGTTTTCGTTAGTGAATGGTTAAAGCTCATCAGACCACTAACTAGTGATGGTCGTAAGAAAATGTATTTTATTGATTACGAATATACAAAATTCATTCAAGCTATTGTACCACGAAAAACAACTAAAGAATTAGTAATTTGTGAAATGTCATTTTTTCAAGATGATCAAAATCATGAACAAAGGGTGGCTTCGGATGCCGTTAAATATATTTTTTATAAAATCGTACTGAACCAAAAAATTGTGCTGCAAAATTAGCCAACGTTTATTCTATAGAAAACGCTCGCGTGCATTAAAAGGAAAATGGTTAAAATTAATAATCGATCAAGGTGGCAATCAAATACGGAAACGGTGATAACTATTGTTGTGTGTTTCTTTTAATTTCAAATAATAGTATTTTTTTTAAATAATAACCAAGATGATCAGAAAAATTGAAAAAATAGTATATGATAGTATTGTTACAGGTTCTCATTCATAGTGCAAGCTATAGGCCTGAAACTTAATAGTTGTGTAGTACTAAACATATACAATTATCTGCCCAAGTTTCAAAGACTTTACTTTTGTTGAATGCGAGAACGATGAATCTTAAAAATGTATCAGAATTTCAGAGACACCCTTTATAATGCTTACGCTCCTTTGTAAGCAATATAAAGTGAGAATATGTAAAGAAGATATGTTCTGTGGAGAAGAAATATTTACTTTCATCACGTTCTATAAGAAAATCACTTGTATTTTCTGTTATTCTTTTGCATTTCTATTATATCCAAGAAAATATCGATGAGATAGAGAAAAAAATCTAGAATAAGCTGCTGTTTTTATTCAGATATATGAAAGAGTATCACAAAAATTAATAGAAGCAGTTATTCAAGAACATTGAATAAGATAAAGTTGATCTTTCTGCAACAAGTAACAATGTGTAACATTAATTTGTAAAAAATTAGATCGTGAGATTATTGCTTTATTGAGATATGAAAAAAATATATGTAGAAAGTCCAATAATCTCTGTCTTAGATAAACTTATTATCCTTGTTTCTCTAGAACAAAGCGGCAATGGAATGATTCTTTCTGGAATCCTTTTCTAATCTATAATCTCCACCAATAAGGAAAATAGAACGGTCCGACTTATGGACAAAGTATCAGATCTACTGGTGATGATCACCTTAGTTTGTTCACGTTCGTCAGTACTAATTTGAAATGAAACAGTGCAGCAGTTCCAGTGCTTATAATTCCGTTCTTGCTGGATGGTTTGCTTCCAGCATCTCGATATAAAATATTATCACAATTTGAGCTTTTCTTTACCAAAACACACAATATTGGGAAAACAACCGAATTAGCTGTGAATTCTTATCGTATTGAATACGAAGAATGTAAAACAACAAGGACATACCTGACGATTTTGGTGCGGTAAAACAAACTACCAGTATACCGATGATCGTAACTATACTCGTAATCGTAGGCAGTACAAAGATAGGTTTGGTTATGAAACCCATCATTACCCGCCAACAAAATTTTCTGGAAAAGAGCAACAACGATGATACTTGACATCAAAAGAAAAAGTCTTACATATCCTGCCCAATCGTGTAATTTTTTATTCGAGCGATGGTATTGTTCTGCATGTTTCTTGCATTTTGCGTATTTGAAATTGATCTCGGTTCCCCGTTTGCATCGACGAAAACAATATTCTTACGACGCAAGTAGTTGACCAGTTTAACGTTATTATCCATCGGAGTCATTTGAATCTACGCAAAGACAGTGGTTAAGGAAGAACACATACCTGATATGAGGATATAAATATATCTCTAACTATGGAGAGTTTCTACAGGAAACAGTCGATGCGATAGTTTTGGCTAATCTATTCAGTTAATATACGTACAAGCGGACAACTTTTCTGTGCAATTTCAATGATTTCTCAACTATTAAACAAATGTGTTTAATATGTTGAGGAGACTGCACAAGATTTTTGGCGATAAACTTATATCCGATCAAAACACTTGCATGAATACTGCAGCATATTAAAACAAGTAACGCTCGTCGCTTCGACTCGCTTAGCCCTCGACTGAACAAGATATCATATTCAATTTTTCACAGACGATATAGCAATAGAAGTTCACAAAAATTATATGAAAACGCAGAGTACTTTTTGAAAATTCTACTAGAAATTTGTACACATTCTAGAACATTCCTCGATAATGCTGTTGACTATAGAGTTCTCTAGGAAAATAGAAGTTCTGTGGAACCCCTAGCCGAAAATAAAACATATTATATCTGATCTCTAATCGAAATCTGATATATACAACAAGCTCTTATTCAAAGTAGTGATAAGACTAGACAGGTAATTTGAATATATCAATGTACATTCAGATACTTGAATTAATACAAACAAAAACCATATTCCAAAAGAAACATTCTTTTATTTCATTCATGTTCACTACCGATGCAGCGAATATAAATTCTTTCAGTAATACTTTTATTCTGACGAACTATTCAGTTATTTTGTCGAAACATAAAAACCGGTTCTCATCCTTGACTTGACATAGTTTTTTCAACTTTTTGTATCTGATATTCCTTATTCAGACCCATTTGACTTCGACTATTGACTTTTATTCAATGAATCCCAACACTTCGAAGCGGCACTTCTGGAGATAACCCAGTGCAGCAGCTAGCCGCGAGTGGCGCCCCTGAGGGGCGCCGATGAGTGACTAATTGCTGCCAGGTCTACTCCCATCTTTTCACAACACTATCCCTCTGTATTTTAAATTCACCTGGTCCAGAATTTACTATTTCAAAACTTCGTTAGTCTAAAGCGTTAGAACTATCGATAGGAATTTTCAAATAAAAGTTTTCTCATGAATTATTTCTCATTTCCGCAATTTGATTGTAGAACTGAGAAACCAGAATATTCTTTGAGGTTCTCATTAAGGAAATCTTAGTGCACTATTCTTCAAAATGCCTAACCGATACAAAGATCTTTAGTGAGATCAGTCTGTAGTATGCTTGCAATGTTAACGATTAACAGTTCATTGGCGCCCCTGTGGGGTACCAGCCACGGCTAAGTCCTCCTTTTACATAAGTGCACTTGAACGACAGACTCTTATTGACCATGTAATACAACAACTACGATATCATTCACATATGCCTTTTCAAAACTATTTTCTTTGAATAACAGTAGCTAGACACTGCACATATCAGAATTCCCGAAAACATACCAGGATAAAAGTATCACTTTTCATAATAGTAATTATAGCATATAACAAATTAATACCAGGTCTCAATGTTAGATCCACGCCTATCCATGTATATATTTCCGCAGATGATAGATTTAAAAACACGAAAGAACCTTTCTTATAAGTATCAAACACGACCAAATTCAATAGCTTATTCACTCTTATCGCGTACATTTAACTAATAAATAGTCAAAAACCATTCCATAGTAACTACAAATGACTCACTTAATTGATAAATATTTTCATAAGACGAAAACAAACATACAATTTCCAATTATTTTCTTCTTTTTCATACATTTATGCAAAACCGAAAAAGACATACAGTGGCCGTCAAAATTGACCAACCACCTAAGAAAAAAAAAATGTTCGATTTTTATTTTTCCAACGAAAGATGTTAGAGACGTGAAACCTTCACTATGTTGTAGGCCACTACTCATAGTATGTTTAGTATCAGTATCAACCAAAAGTTTTCTCTCGTTCATATTTTTATTTAGAAAAAAAAAAAAAGTTCGAATTTTTTTCGCGTCAAAATTGACCAACCAGTATAGAAACTCGCATTTTTTTTCTTCGTACAAGGTGTTAGCGACATCTTTTTCGTATTTATTTGTTTGGTAGGTTTAAAATAGCTAGGTACGGTGCTAAGAAATCAGTTTACATAATGGCTCCTACGAAGAGGAAAGAATTCTCACACGACCTACGTGAAGTCGTAATAAAACGCTATCTTAATGGTGATTCTGAACGGGACATAGCTCGAGACTTATTAATCTCACGTAATACCGTTCATTATATGATTGCGAAATATAAATCAACGAAATGTATTGGAAATTTGATCGGTCGAGGACGAAAACGGAAGACAACAGCCCATCTTGACCGTGTCATTCAGCGTAAAATCAAAACCAATCGTCGAAAATCGGCTCTGGCTGTCAAAATTGAACTTCAAACTGAGCTCAACATAACTGTTTCTGAATCAACGATTAGTCGGCGAGCTCATGAAATCGGTTTATATGGTCGTGTAGCTCGTAAGAAACCATTGGTAACTAAAGCTAACCGTGGTAAACGTGTTCAATATGCTCGAAAGTATCGAGAAAAACCTCTTGGCTTTTGGAATAATGTTTTATGGTCTGATGAGAGTAAATTTAACTTATTTGGGTCTGATGGGAAGGTTATGGTATGGAGAACACCGAAGGAAGAATACAATTCAACATGCATAGTGCCAACTGTGAAACATGGAGGCGGAAATGTTAAGTGTTGGGGATGTTTTTCGGCGTCTGGAGTTGGCAATTTAGTATTTATTGATGGGAATATGACTGGGGAGATGTATCGTACTATCCTAGACAATAATTTGCTTCAGTCTGTGGAAAAACTGAAGATGGATAACGAATGGACCTTTCAACATGATAATGACCCTAAGCATAGGGCGGCTATTGTGAACAATTGGTTGAACCGAAATGGAATTGAACGACTTGAATGGCCTTCCTTTTCACCGGATTTGAACCCGATTGAACACCTGTGGGATGAAATCGAACGACGGATGAAAAAAGAACAACCAAAGAATGAAAAAGAATTGAAAGAGTCGTTAACTCGTGTATGGAAGGGAGTTGAGAAGGAGGTCTTGAAAAAATTGGTCGATTCAGTTCCGAATAGACTAAATGAAGTAATTCGTATGAAAGGAGGTCCTACAAGATATTAATTCGATTGAAAAAAAGTATATTCTCACATCTGAAATATCGTTTTTGTGTTTTGGTTGGTCAATTTTGACGCGAAAAAAATTCGAACTTTTTTTTTTTTTCTTAATAAAAATATGAACGAGAGAAAACTTTTGGTTGATACTGATACTAAACATACTATGAGTAGTGGCCTACAACATAGTGAAGGTTTCACGTCTCTAACATCTTTCGTTGGAAAAATAAAAATCGAACATTTTTTTTTTCTTAGGTGGTTGGTCAATTTTGACGGCCACTGTATACTGTTTTAGCTGATCATCTACTTCAGCAAATGCACATTCTAAATCCACAAAAAAATATACGAACCGAAAAACTAATTCTTTTCCTTTCAAGTTCGTTTTTGATGGAGTGAATTTAACTGTTTTAATGATGTTTTCCATTCATACATTGTCACTATATTCTATTCTTCGAGAAAAACTGGTCTTAGGATGCATACAAAAATATTTCTCCTTTTTTATCACTTTGAGTCCGTTTTGAAACTCACCAGATCTAACCCCTTCACATTCTCTTGTTTAATCTTTTTAATTTAACGCCCTTCAAAATGCAACTGTCGAGTGCACCAGCTAGTCGCTCGTAGGTGCCCCTTTGGGGCGCCACTCGCGACTAGCTGCTGCAACCTCTGATCTTCTTCTCCCATAAGATAGTTCTTTTCACTTAAACCCTGTTAAATGACAGATTGCTCTTACTTAGAATATTAGATTTATAACACCATCGCTCCACATGAGCAGCTCCGGACCAACAGTTTCCTGTTATTTATTCCTAATTTCTTTAACCCAATGGTTTAGCCAATACGGTAAAATTTTATTAGGGCTTCTGGTTTGGAGAATCTTAGTTGATTATTCTTGATAAATGAAGGTTTCACGTAGATCTTTTGCTAAACAACATTAGAATACGTTGGCAATTTTAGCGACCACTAGTTCGCCAACACTTCTCTCAGGCCTTGCTCATAGTCCCTTGTTGCATTCTTGGAATACATTAAAACAATCATTGGTTATTCAGCATTTATCCTACAGGCCGTAACTTCATTTACAGGATTCTTTTAATGCTACTTCTCTCGACTTAAGCAGAGTGCACTCAAAAAAGGCCACTTAACTCACAAACCACTATGAATAATCATGAATCCCACAATGTTGCACACATTAGGCTGAGTGCCAATGGTTTGTAAACACTGTTTCATCACACTACGACTTACTGAAACACTCAACCCATTAGATCACACTCTGATTCATGTCTACAACGATACTATGAAAAGGCTACCGAAACTAAACAGCAATTACAAACTCCAAATATGCAGAAGGATTGTCCATATTTCGGGTGTCCATTTTTTCAAATGCCTTTTGCTTTAAAAAAATTGACTTTTTCCTTAGACAATAATTCAGATAAAAAAGGATGATTTGTCTCATACAAAAACCAACTTGAGTTTTTGAACAGCTGACTTGAGATTCGGATTCTCCGACCTGGATTTGCTTTCGTCAACCTTTATAAAATATCGTTATTTTCTCAAAAAACCCTTTTCTTGACCCTAAGACTCAATTCAAAATTTTAAGAAACTGACTTCAGATTCGGATTCCCCGATCCCGATTTACTTTCGTCAACCTTTATAAAATATCGTTATTTTCTCAAAAAACCCTTTTCTTGACCCTAAAAATCCGATTCAAAATTTCTAGAAACTGACTTCAGATTCGAATTCTCCGACCTCGATTTCCTGTCATCAACCTTTATAAAATATCGCTATTTTCTCAAAACATCCTTTCCTTCACCCAAAAATTTGAATTCAAAATTTTCAAAAACTGACTTCAGATTCGGATTCTTCGACCTCGATTTACTTTTGTCAACGTTTAGAGGAAAGAACTTTATCTGATTGGTCGAAAGCCCGATATCGAAAACATCTCATTGGCTGAAACTATGGGCTGAATAACGTGATTGGTCGAAAGCCTCAAAGCGCAAACTTCTTTAAGCGTATGTTTTTTTGACCCAGAGGTTCTTTTAACCCTGATGTTCTTTTGGCCTGACGACAAGCAAGCAAGCAACCAAACTCTTTTTTTTCATATGACCCTTCCTTCAGTCGAGGGAATACCAAAGTTTCATCAAAATGGGCAAAAGTCTTAAAATAAAAAAGCTCATTTCTGATTGGCCGGTTCCTGACCACTGAAATCTCGACCAAAAAAATGGGCTGCGGATTCGGATTCAGGGCCCTCGATAACCTATAGCAAAGTTTGATCAAAAAGGCCAAAAGTCTTAAAATAAAAAAGCTCATTTCTGATTCGCCGATTCCTGACCAATGAAATCTCGGCCAAAAAAATGGGCTTCGGATTCGGATTCAGGGCCTTCGATAACCTATAGCAAAGTTTGATCAAAATGGCCAAAAGTCTTAAAGTAAAAAAGCTCATTTTTGATTGGCCGGTTCCCGACCAATGAAAGCTCGGCCAAAAAAAACGACTTCAGATTCGGATTCACGGTCCTCGGTAACCTATAGCAAAGTTTCCTCAAAACGTCAAAAATCCTTAAAATAAAAAAGCTCATTTCTGATTGGTCGGTTCTCGACCAATGAAAGCTCGGCCAAAAAAACGACTTCAGATTCGGATTTCCCAACCCCAATTTATTTTCATCAACCTTTAGAGGAAAATTCATCGTTGATGTTTTTTTGACCTTGACACAAACAACGTACAACGTACAACGTACAACGTACAACGTACATACAAACAAACTATTTTTTTTCATATGACCCTCACTACAGTCGAGGGAACAATTATCAAAGCTACTGCTTCGAATATTTATTTAACCAGCTAACGCTTATTTAGTTTTTGTTGATTTCTGTCAAAACTAGTACACATTATTTTTTCTGTTTTCAATTCTCTGGCATGGATACTTTCAGATGTAAGATCTTAAGGATGTTTTTAGCCATATTTTTTAAAATAGTAGATAGCATAACTCAGATCCGTCGAACCTTGATCAAAGCATCACAATCACTACTTGGGCAAGCAAAAATGTCCTAAAGTTTCTACATAGAAAAAGGCGCATCGAAGTTATTTGATCCTCTTTTTAACGTTTAGAAAAAAAAGTTATCGAAATGAGTCGCACCGCGAACTCCTCTTTTTCTTTTGAATTAGTTTTGGAAGAAAAGTATATTAAAGGAGAGTATGAATATTTTCCATGCACGCGATTTCCAGTTTTGTCTATATTTTCATATATTTGGGCGAAATATATTTGTTCGACATCAAAGGTTATAAACTGATAATTTTTCGACGAAACTGTATCTCAATGAGATGAAATGGTCTAAGACAATTCGTGTTTCTTCACGTCTCTTCTTGAGTTACGATTATTTTGGATACCCTGTTCAATGACATTAAGGTAGCAGTAAAATCAAATGATCGAGTTTATAGATGCAATAATGTCTATGATTAGACATCAATGACAACAGTTAGCTAGAAAAGCGTAGGTCATGTCAATTGGCACATCGAGAGAAAGGAGATGATCGCCTTCAAACTTAGGGAAAAAATTTCTCGAGCGTAGCCGTCTTTTTTCAACTGATATCCAAAAAAATTTGTCAAGTGTCACCAAGAAGCAGCCCGATTCGTTATCTCTTCTTGTCTTCCTCGAGTATTGCTGTTGGCCAACATCTGCTCTCAGATATTAATTCATTAGTAGTCGTATACAATATGATTTGAATGTGCAAAAAGTGTGCGAGATCATCAAAGACGGTTTATTTTGAACTATTGTATGTATAGAAATTATTACTCAATTAATTTTTGAAATCCTAATACACGATTACTTAGAGAACTGTAATTGGTGCTGCGAATAACATCTATACTATATCGATCATGTCACTAAGTGTACCCATGTCATATAGAACGGTCCGTAAACGGCCTGAAACGATCCAAAAACGGTGAAAAACGACTGCCGTTACGGCGATCGTTTACGGTGTGCCGTAAAACGAAGAAATACGGCGAAAAACGATATCCGTTACGATGATCGTTCACGCACCACCGGAAACAGCTGCCGTTACGATCATCGTTTTTTTGCCGTTTCACACTTCTTTTCATCGTGTCAACATAAGTACTGTAAAGTCATCCTTAGACACCTCCTGACGATTGATGATCGAATAGACACTGCCTATTTAAAAAAATGAATGCTATTTCTTTCTATTTACATTCCTTTTATCGTCTCGTTCAATACTATTTATTTGAATAAATAAATTTATTTTTTTATTTACATTTTTCTCAATGAAACATTTAACAGTAAGTATTTTGTTTAAATAAAAGTATTTCTTTTTTTTATTTTAGATTAACTTCAACCGAAATACAGTAAGTATTTTATTTCAACAAATTCATTTATTTATTTTTATTTAGATTTATATCAATCTAGGTAAAGTTAGCACCAGATTCGAGTTTTTGCCGTCCGGATTCGTTTGTGTACTTGAGTTATATTTCGTTCAACTTGAGTTAGGTGCAGAATTTTACGGTGAATCCGATAGTGTAAAGATCAAAGAGGATCATCGAGTAAAAACTAGCACTTGACCCTGAAATACTGAATTTTTCAAAATTTTTTGACAAGTATTTGCTGTCCGGATTCGCTATTTTACTTGAGTTAGGTCTAAAAATGGTTGAGTTGGATTCAGCATTAAATTCTGCATCGAATGATATCGATTTAGTATGGGGTCATCGAGCAAAAATTTTTTCACCGCACCCAATCACCCCCTCATACTGACCTCCACCCTCATCCATAAGAAAAATTTTTTGCCCGAGGACCCCATACTAAATCGATATCATTCGATGCAGAATTTAATGCTGAATCCAACTCAACCATTTTTAGACCTAACTCAAGTAAAATAGCGAATCCGGACAACAAATACGTGTCAAAAAATTTTGAAAAATTCAGTATTTCGGGGTCAAGTGCCGGTTTTTGCTCGATGACCCTCTTTGATCGTTACACTATCGGATTCACCGTAAAATTCTGCACCTAACTCAAGTTGAACGAAATATAACTCAAGTACACAAACGAATCCGGACGGCAAAAACTCGAATCTGGTGCTAACTTTACCCACGTTTATATCAATGAAACATTCAACAGCAAGTGCTCAACTTAAATAAAAAGTATTTGTTTTTTTATTTAGATTCATCTCGATAAAATATTCAATAGTGATTATTTTATTTAAATAAATATTTTCTTTTTTTATTTTAGATTTAGCTCAATGAAATATTGAATAGTAAGTATTATATCTAAATAAAAATACGTATTTTTTTTAATTTGGTTTATCTTGATCAAACATTCAACAGTAAGTATTTTCCATAAGTAAATAATTTTATTTTTTTTACTTTAGGCTTATTTCAATTGGAATACTTAACAGTAAGTATTTTACTGTAACTAATTTATGTATTTTTTTTTAGATTTAATTCAATGAAATATTGCATAGTGAGTATTTATTGTAAAATGACAAATTGTCTTTGGGGAAGATGAGGAGAGTGAAAAAAACAGTGTAAATAAGAATCTAAACGAGCAAATTCCTTCCCTAATACTAATGACCGTTTCGCATTGGATACGGCCTCAAACGGCGCCGTTTACGTTCTGGGGGAAAAACGGCCCTCAATCCGAGCTGACGGAAAACGGTCAAATAACGGTGAAAACCGGCGATCGTTTTTCATCGTTTTTTGACAGTTTTAGGCCTTTTAAGACGTCGTTTCAGACGGCCTGAATGATGCACCTGGGTAAGGGACGAACATTGCATAAAGTGTGGCATCTCAAAAACATCTCATCACTTAACTTTTTCTGGATTTGAGTAATAACTTGTGTCTTCACTATAAATATGATTCGAGATGATGTCAAAATATTGCTTTCGTCATATTTTCAGCAAGCCTCGATGGACAATATATCAGTTTGTTTCTGCCTGTTTCGTCACGTCTTTGGAAAATCTTATGTTTTTATTATATCGACGATTTCGCTGTCTTTTGTTTTTGCTGCGGTCCTTCTACTGTCTAATACTGCAGCCATAGTATGCTCGAGTGATCCTTTCAAATAGCTCATGTTCACCAATGACAACACAATATTTTTTTGCTCTTTAAGAATTCCGCTTTTATGTATATATGTATTCGATGACATCTTATAATATTTTCAAATAGTTCGTATATCATTCGATCATTTAAGTTCAATTTCATGTTAAGTTTATAAATATGACTGATTGAAATCTCTTCGTGTGTTGTCATGTCATGAAAAGAATCTGCTGTTACCTAACCGTTGGATAAATTATTTTTTTCAATTTTTTCCTTCATTTCTGTGAAATGAAAGCATGCAAGTTTCTTCTTTTTGGCTTCTAAATTTGTTTGCACTTACGGTGAGTACTAGACTTATGTCTCCAGATATACTCTGTTCTATTTATCTTTACTATCCTAAACAAAAAACTCTGGATTTTACTGCATAGTATATCAGAGGTACACCTACTGAGGAAGTCGGTTTTCGCGTCAACAGTACATCTCTAGTTAGGATCATAGAAAAATATTTTCGAAGTGCTCTATGGTTCATCTTATTGTGTCAGCCCAAATATTTGGCTTTACTAATTTATTTGGAAAAATGGCGCGTACTGCTGACATGTCTAACGTTTTTCTTGCACTTGAATTAGTATTTTCTTACTTCTTTCGACCCAAAAACAGCTTTGAAAAAGCACTCGTACCATTGCAGAATGAAACGAAAGGTGCGCTTGTGGGCACTTTCATGATTTATGATTAAGACGTATGATTTTTCTCAAAAGAATTCCGTAAGTGTCCCCACTTTACACGTATTTTGCGAAAAAGTTGCTTTCGATCTCTAAGCTATGTTTCCTTGAAAAGAAATTTTTTTTTTCAAACAATTTCATCCAAGTACAGAAAATATCAACTGTCAACTCGTTTCTAATTTTCTTATTTGCTTAGTTTTGGATATTTTTGTACTATTTTTTTCATTGTGTTAATAATGAGCAAACGGAATCTTTTTTTTATTCACCTTTCTGAAACAAAGGGTTTTCTAAGCGGAAGATATTTATATATCATAATCTTTGAACATAATCAGAAAGAAGCATCCGTCTACTAGCAAAATAGAAAAATCTTAGTTTCCAAGAAAGCTCCAACAAAAGTAATCGAGAATGGGAAATCGATATCCGGAATCAATTTTCGTATTTTGTAATATTTCAGTTGTTGCCCATGTGAAAATTTTTGCCTTTGTAAGCTATTTGCAAGCGGCTTAAAAAGGCTTACACTTCAATAAGCTGCTTATTTTAGCTTAGAAAACGGTTGTTCTAAGCACTTTACAGCACTTATCATTAAAAATCGCTTAAAAGTGCTGTAAACTTCATTTTTCTAAGCGCTTTTCAGCATTTACCATTAAAATTGCTTAAAAGTGCTGTAAATTTTTATTTTCCTAAGCGCTTTTCAGCACTTGCTATGGAAATCGCTTAAAAGTGCTGCAGATTTTGTTATTTCTAAGCATTGTACAGCACTTACACTGAAAATCGCTGTGCTTTTTCTTGTATTTAAGTAGGGTGCACGACTTGCAATAAAAAATGCTACTCATTCAGATAAGACTATAGAAAAAAACACGTAAAAACGCGTAAAAAGGGTGAATATGAATATGAATGTTATGTGTGTGAGTGGATATGGGTGGGCTAAGAGCGAAGGAACATCCACATCATAAATAGACTCGCTATAGAGATGAATGTTATGAGTACTATGTATCAGAATATATTTTATATTAAGAAAGAAAGAAATAGTTGCGTAACAAAACGAGCAAGCGTAGATGAAGTAGACCAAGTTTGACGCAATTAAAAAAAAATCGTTGACTAAAGTTGAAAGGCTATAGATGATTTATGCTGAGATTACGGCTCAGTTAAATTTTCCTCTATAGCGATTTAGCATAAGCTGCCTTTTCATTTTTAACAAAACTTTTAATGACCCATAGTTAGAGTATTATTTTTATAATATGTTTAATTTATTTCAAGAGTTAGGCTTGAAAAGAACAAAATAGCTTGTGTTTTTGATTGCTTTCACATTATTTGACTCAATTTTTCTTTAGTTATTGATTTTTGCATAGGTTACCAAGAAATGTTCGTTACTCTGTTCCAAATAACAGCTCAAATGTGAATACATTCGTTTAACGAATAACAAACTTTAACAATCTTAACTTCTTTTGTTCTTTTCAAAAACAATTCGCGAGTAATATAGATAATAATCATGGTTTTTTCTTTTTATTATGTCCTTCTTTTGTCTATACATATTTTCCCATCTTTTACTTTTTCAACAATTAAACTAATGAATCGTGAGAAAATGTATTTATTTCTTTCTCTATCTTTTATGCTCGTTATGCATCTAATTGATGAACTTATACTGCCACCATAAAGTTGAGCCAAAGCAGACAAAAGACTTGCAGATTATTTTAGTCAAATAGTTTTTTCACAAAAATATTTACATTTTTTGCAAATCATTTAAAAGCCTCTTTTAGATAAATCCTAGACGTTCTTCCTTTTACAATCTTCTAAATTAACTGATAGATGGCCCTCATAGAGATAAATGATACATATATGCACATGTTTCGCAGAGATGTTGAGTTTGATCAAAAAAAAATAAGATTATTATTAGAAAAAAACAATATTTTTTCTTCGTACAGGCTATTAAGATTTGATATAGTTGATAGATCCGTACCCTCATTCGAACGACTCGATATAGATCAGTGATTAAATACTAGTGCTTTCGTTGAAATATTTTACTCTGATATATGCAACACAGTTATATATAAAGCGATCGAACATTATCGATCATATCAGCTTTTCATCTTTCTATTCATTGTTTTCAGCAAAGTGGAATTTTCATTGTTTAGTTTTTCTGTTTAGGTCAGTACCCTAGTGAAAATACTCATCAAGCGAGTACGACTTTCCAGCGTGAGTACTCATATTACTCACGCGAGTACTCGAGGAATTTTATGTGTATTTTTACTCTCCGTGTACTCTAATGAGTACTCGTACGAGTGTATTTTTAAAAATTTACTCATAGGCAGACAGATGAGTACTCAAAGTCGTACTCATGCTAGTTGTTTCGCAGAATATTTAGCAAAACACTTATGCATTAGCATATACAAAAATAAATTGGAACTATATAATAAAAAAAACTAATGCAATAAAATGAAAAATAGAGAAAATCAATTGAATAAATTATTTATTTTATACTCTATTTTTTTTGGATGAATCATTTGTACGGATAAAACAAATGGTGACTTTAAGATAGAAAAGAATAATGATTTTTCATTTTCATTTGTTCAATTCTTCGGAAAGATTAAGTTTTTTCTAAATATATTAATGTAGATTCGTTTTTATTTTATTTCCTAAGCTTAGGCCAAAATTCTTTCATTAAAATGCAATTTTTTTAGATTGATTGTAGAATATCATGGAACACAAGGCAGTTCGCAAATTGTGTGACAAATCGATCGCGATTTTAAAATAAGAAGATGTGTTAATAAACTATAGACAAATAATTTTATTTTGTATTTATTTTTTTGTAAATTTCCTGATGATTGTAAATAGCGATGGATTTAAAAATGTCTGTTTAGTTTTCTAGTGTAATAAGCAATACTGTACGTTCATTTATTGTCACGTTTCTCATCGTCGTTGATTAATTTATTATTTTTCTGCTTCAGTGTACTTTACTGTCCTTAATTTATGTCTTATTGTACTCTCATTCTCTAGGATATAGACAAAGAAACTTTTATTGTTAGAGAAGATAATTAAATATTTCTTTTTTCTTTATTTTATATAATGAAAGTACGTTTTTATTTATTTTTCGAAAGAAAAATGAAAAGAATAAATAAAATTGTATTTTTATGGTATGTAAATACAGAAAATATTTAAATTTCTTCGCTCCTAATAAAGAGTTCTATGTCTGTAATCTTTACGTTAAAATATATGAAACTGATATCAAATTTGTCGTTCTCATGTTGATCATTTTTCTCAACCTTTCATAATGTCCTCTGTTTGTTGGTAGTATTTTAATATTAAATAAAAATTAATGTAGTACAACGGTACTAACCAAAAATATGCTTATAAGTATCTTACATAGGTCAACAGAGCACACAGATACTAGATAGTAGTACTCACAAAACACTCAATATTACACAGCGAGTACTCGATTGTCGTACTCAGATACTCAGATTCTAGCAGGAGTACTACTGATGAGTACTCAAAATGCGTGAGTACTCATGAGTACTCGTGACATTTTCTAGCGTGAGTACTTTTTGAGTACTCGCCTATGAGTACCTTCACTAGGGTAGAAGTAAGGAAGAAGCGTGTAGTATTAGTTAGATATTATTTTATGAACTTTGATTATATATTGAGTATTTTATACATTTCTAACCTATTTCATTTTTTCATACTTTTCCAGTATCTAAAGTTGGACAGAGATTGAGTATATATATATATTTAAGAAGCGACATCTATATTATTATCCAGAATTAATCAAACTCGACTGCTATCATCAATAGGAAAGTGCTTTAGGCCCCGAACAGACTGAAAAAAATAAAACAAATTAAGCAACGGGATTGGTCTATTTCGATTTAAATCGTCTTTTTGAGACGATTTATTCGTTAATTCCGTTTAATTCACTTTGAATTAGTCGGTCTGTTCGGGGCCTTATTCAGAACTCTCTTAAAATAATTTCATTATATCTTTTTTTATTCGTTTACATTACATTTCTTATCTTATCTTTATAAGAGCTGACGTCCGAATTTAGTTTAGCATTTGACTATATTAAATACACCTGTTAAACTTATTTTAATATTTAATAATTGTTTTTCAATAATGCACCTTTTACTGATGATAGCAGTTTAGTGTAGAAGATTGGAATATTCGCTTGGACGTAGTCTTCAATATATATCCTCCATGCTTGT
>CAJNOP010002133.1:0-19839 GCA_905250075.1 Rotaria sp. Silwood1 | reverse complement strand
ATTGGGATATGAAACACTTCCTGAAATGCTAATTTTAGATGTACACCAAAATATAAATCTTCATTGATTCAATTTATCAGGGCTTATTATACACCATTAGATAGAGCTTGTTGAATTACATCGATTGATTCAATTTTGAAAAGTGGCACAAGTCGTGAATCGAATATTCCTCAAAAATATCTATTTTGCATTTTTTCCCCCATGATGAAAAATTATATTTTATGGTTTTTTTCTTTGTTGTAGATTTCGTTTTTAGAAGTAAATATACCATTCGATAGAGCTCATTAAACTCTATCTGGCACACAACATTCCGTAGTTGGCACAGTTGATTGTGCGAATCGATCTAGAAAAAACTCGAATACTTCGCTAACTTCCCTTACATGATGATTTGATGTATTATACATATCTTTTCATAAATAAACATTAAATTCTTTTGCACGATATTCAATACCAAGAAATCCAATATTATTATTTGAAGTATTTCGATGAAATTCTTCAAGATTAAGATGAACTGAACAAGTTCGTTTCGTATTAATAAGCATAGCTAAAGCAATATTAAGTGAATTTGAAAATTGAACTATATCTCAAAGAACATATGTCCATGGATTACCAAAACGTAAAGTTATATCTTGTTCAGTAGTAATTCAAACTTTTTGTCCTCAACCAATTGAAACTTAACTGTAAGCTCTAATTGCTCCAACAAGATCAGCATAATCAAAATTAGCAAAAGTATGTGATGTTGTATATTTTTGTTTGTAATAATCATGAAAATGATTAGCATAATCTTCATAAGATGCATTTAAATGATAGATAGTTATTGTTGAATATTTATCTATTGGAGCCTTTTCATCCCAATTTAATGAACGAAGATGAAGTAATGTTGATGATATTGTAGATTCATCCCATGTTCCTAATACACTGCATGCAGCTTTGATTAATTCTGGAAGTAGATTAAGTCGACGAATATCTCAATATAATACACCACTACCAGCAGCAAGACCTCGAAGTTCTTCATCATACCATGTTGGTGTATATTTACGAGTAATATCATAATTAAGATCAAGAGCATCAGGCAAACCATATTCAGCAATCCATTTTGCAACAAGCTATTCAAAGAAAAAAATTGAAGCAAAAAAAGAAGTCCCATATTTATTTTTATGGGTGGTAATTGTTTAATCAAATCTTCTATCATATTATCCAAATAAGCAATATATTCTGGAACAAGTTGTTTAAGACCTTCACTCATTAATTGACCAAATACATAACCCATATCGTAAGATGTACTACCCTAAACATGAATAATATTTATTTTATCATAACCTTGTCCAACAACAAAACGTTTACCATTAGGTATAGAATTAATAAAACGTGGTTCTTCGCGTAAGACTTTATTTGTATTTAATTTATCTTTACAACTAGGATCTAATAAAGTAACCGGATATATTATTGCAATAAAACAGAATAATATTACAAGTTTACTTCTCATTGTTACTATTATGATTGATTTTAAATCGAAAAGAAAAAAAACAAATATTCAAATATATGGTTTATTCTCAAGTTGATATTCTTTGTCAATACAATTCTTTGTTGAATTTTCTACATAGATGATTACCAGAAGAAAATACAAATAGTCATTACCTTTCTTAAATAAGAAAATACAATCGGGCTAGTTAAAGAAATATGTATACAAAAGAAATATTAACTTTTATAAATATTTCTTTTTTGCATAAATCAATTTTTTTTGAAAGAAATGATCAATAACACTAGGGAGAAGAACATCACGTGCTTCTTTTATAACAGATTCTCTTGTAATAAGACTTGGCTGTAATTTTCAATAATTAGTTTTTGATAGTAATGTAAATTTTGCATATCAAATAGATATGTATTATTACCGATTGCTGATAACATTATATTTGTCCATTGTTCAAAATCAATGAATGATTGATTTGATCTTCTTTCAAGTGAAATATTTCATATAACTGAACTAATATCATTATTCTGTAAATCAGTTAAATTAATAGTCTTAGTTTTTGAATGGTTTTTTTTCATCAATATTATTCATGGAAATATTTAGTTTTGAAAGAAAAGATATATGTTTGAATTCGTTTAAGGTTTGTTTCATTTGTATAACATTAGTATCCGTATCACTTAATTCATCATCATCATCATCATCAATACGATTCGATGAAGATTTACGAGTAGAAGATGATTAAATTTGTTTATTACTATCATCAATTGTCTTTTCTTCTGCTTGAGCATCTTGTAATTTACGTTCTAATGATGTATAAATTATTTTATTTTATTCTTTTTGCACAGAAACAGACCTTAAGCGTCATCCCGTTTCAAAACCAAAAATTTCAAAATGTTTTGGTTTTTTTGCTCTGTCCGTGCTTTCAAGTGTCCTCTCGCTACTGGTGACATTTTGAGAACTCAAACATAGTCGTAAATCAAAAATAAGATCGAAAAGATAAAATGATTGCCGTAGGAGTATAGCACGATTTTTTCTTTCTTTCTCGGTTTTCTATAAACCCGATTTTTCAGCAGAAATCTACAGAATCGCTCCCGTTCCTCAGACGCAGTACACCCGATCGGGCTGAGATTTTTTACAGATATTAGAGACAGTTTAGGATGGCTACTTTGTTTTTGTTTTGAAAAATATAATACCATTGAATTTTTGCAGGTCTCAAAAGACAAGTACTATCCAAAAAAATAGACGTTTGTTGGGTTACTCTTCGTATTTGGACTTTTTTATTCGAACAGAACGAGATAAAAAGAAGCCAAAAACGTAGGCACCCTAAACAATGTCTAGTATCTGTAAAAACATCTCACCTCTGTATGACATACTACGGTTGAGAAACGGGAACGATTTGGAGAGTAGTTTTTAGTCATTGTGATCCCAATATCTTCTAGAACGAAGCATTGCGGAATTTTGAGTCTCTGACAACTTTTACTCTACACATTGAGATCCATGAGCTGTGAAAGTTTCAAAATTTTCTGATGAGACCTTCTCAAGAAATTCTAGAAAGGGAAAAGGGTTCCCTTAACAAGATTAATTTTTTTGTGAACTGACTCTGTGTAAAGTTTCAAGTTGAAATCTGGAATTCTATTTTTCTAGACTATGGCATTGGCTTAAAAAAATTCCATAAAAGCTTGGTATTCGCCACTCAAAAGCGATTTATCAGTTGGAGGTCTTCCCTGCTTTGGGAAGCCATCATGACTCAATAGCTACGTTATTCAACACGTATACATGTCGTAAAGCTACTGAATTTATGACTAGGCACTACTTCATACCACAATGTTGCTCAAAGGCAGAGATTTTTCAGTGGTTTTATTAAGAAACGATAGAAAATTTAAGAGCTAATCAGACTTCACGTACAACTCGCTTTGCCTATCATCTAAAATAGAACAACTTTGCTAATCTTTGATCTCTTGGAGTCTCATGATTTTATGGAATACAAAAATGAGTTCGTAATTTTTAGGAATATTGCGAATAAGTTCGAAATGACAAAATAAAGTAAGAGATAATGCAAGTACCTGTGTTGAATGTTTTTCTAATGTATCATTTTTAACTGTAATTTGTTCATAATATCGTGTTAAATCTTCAATTTCATTTTTATAACGATTTTTAACATTACGTAATTTCTAAATATCATAAATAAAACATGATTTATTATTGAAAATAAATCAAACCTCATCAAATTCATGTTTCATTTGTAATAAACGTATTTGTATATTTGTATTATTTTGTTGTTCAAGATTAAGATCTGATAATATATCACTTCTTTAAATGTATGAAATTAATTATTTTAAAATAAATATTATATGTATATATACAATTTAATTTCTTTTGCAATTCTTGTTTTTCTCTTTCAATAGTTTCGTCAGTATTATTTAATTCATTTGGTTGACGATTTTCAAGTGATTTATTTTCATGTACATGATTTTCACGAATATTATTTTCGATTAATCTATTGAAGAAAAGGAAAATATTTAAAATGATTTTTATTTGAAATTTTTCTTACGTTAAATCAACTTTCATTTTATTACGTAATTTTCGTTCTTCTTGTTCTTGTACTAAACTTAATTCTGTTTTTTAATTTTTCAATCTAAATACAATTATCTTCAATTCATTGTAATTTTTCATCATTTACAGACCTTAATCATAATCAAATGTTCGTTTTTTTAGAAAATTCAATAAAGATTTTATTTATTGTTCAAGTCGTATAGTTGATGTAGTACCTTTCAATTAAAAACAAGACTATAAGTATTTTATAAAACTAAATTATAATTTACATTAGATGAACTTTTATTTGTATTTAAAGGATGTTCAGCAGTTTGTGCAGCTAAACTGGCAAGTTTTATTCATTCATGATTATCTTCACTATTTTCCTCTATAATAAAGAAGATGATTCTTTTAAATGTTGGCTTATATACCTTCGTACATAAATAATAACTATTTATTTCAAGATATAATGTATTCTACTGTTTTTTGAACAAATTTTGATAGAAACATTAGAGAGACCTTCAGTTTTCATTATTAAAGAGAGAAATGTGCTCATTTTCCTCATAATTTAAAGTTGTAATATGACGAAGATATAGAAAAAAAAGTGTTTCTGGAATTCGACAATCAGTTTCTATGTAACGAAAACATCAATATCTTAGAAATATTGAGGTAACAATGTGAAACCAACGTGAGCACCGTTATTCAGAGCGATTCCAAGTTGATTCGTTGAAACCAGGAATCTCAGGAAACACTTATAACTTCCGAGCGGAAAAATGAAATTGCTTTTCATAAGTCTTTACTAAGAATTTGCTCAATTCTTCAACTGCGAACCAATTAAATGGCTTCGATTTCAATGATTTTGAATGATGAAAACAGCAGATCTCTATCATATTTAAAAAAAACACTTGATATCTTCAGTTTGCTTTTATCAATCGGACAGGTATTCTTTTGCTCGGTAATATAAGGCCCTGTTGAAAGAACTTATACGCTGTTTAACTTGATAAAATTTAAAGCATACTAGTCGACTATTTAGTGCTAAGTCGCAAAAGTATCTATTTGGCAGTTTTCTTGTGAATAAAAGCTTTAAAGATAGTCTAGTTATTGATGAATCACACTGTATATAAAGACAAATAACCTGTGTTAATAGTAAATGACATTGGAAAATATGGAGTAATAACTGCTGTTGGTTCGTTTTCTTCACGATCAATACCTAATAATTAACTGTAGTTTTTTTTTAATAACTATTCATTTTATATAATGGAAATTTTGACAGTTTGAAAAAATAATTCACCATTTGAATCACTGTTTATATATTGAGAATCTAATTTGTAGAAATTAATTTTTAAACATCTATTTTTATCTTCAAAATGTAACTTTATTGTACCTAATTGATAATCAATTGTATCATTTTTTGTTTGTAAAGGTAATTTATGAGGATTTTTCCAGTTGATAAATCACTTAGACTTGATATATTTTTTCCTGTTTAAATAACTATTCAAAGAATTACCTTTTGAAAGTGTATCGAATACAATGGATGATAAAGTTTTCTTTTCTCTAATTGATATTTTTTTATATTGAAATAATGAAGTTTTTTTTAAACATCCTACCGTGCTTGAATAACATGTGTTTTATATATATCATCATATGGATGATCCCATGATGATTTTCTCGTGTTAAAATAAAAATAATATAATTCTCCATTTTCTTCTTGACATGCTTTCCAACCTAATGATAATGGTTTCCTAAGACCTTCTCTTGTCAACCAAAGAAGATCTTTTTCCTATTTAAAATTATGTCTTTTTTTAATCTTTTCTCTTAATATTTATTTACTTTCTCAGGATGAATTTCTTCATCAGTTGACTCAGCATTTTCATCAATACGCTCTTCTAAAATTGTTTGATTATTTAATTTATATCCTGGATGATGCACTCTACAATACTTATTAAAATCCCAATGTTGTCAAAGGACACCAACAAGAGATATAAACATTTCGTCAAATGTCAGTCATATTCATATTAGGCTTTTTTTGTTTAATAAGACTTAATTTTTTGTTATACTTAAAATGACACGTACAAGAATAAAATGGTTTTTCATCTTTTTTTATTTTTACAGAGTTATGCATATGATGTTTTAATGATGAATAAAACGTTTGCCATGTACGAAACTTTTATCGAAGAGATCATCATCTATATCTTGTTGTTCACCTTCTTCATCAACTGATCGACCATGAACAAAACCTTTTAAATAGGTTCTAAAAAAACTTATTTTGTTTAGAATAAATTTTCTATTTATCATTAGAAAATGTTCTTTTGTTACCGTTTCTTAAATAATAAATTATTAGAACAGAAATGTTAACAATATTTTATCAGATCATCTTCAGATTTACTAATTGTTGATAGAGCTACTCTTACGTTGAATCTACAAAAAATAATTTGAAAGATAAGAAAAGACAAAAAAACGAGTTTGGATATGGGTGTCAGCGAAGAGAATATCAACTTCCACACACCTACACCCATACCAACACCCATTTTGAATTAGATTTTAAATGATAAAACAAATTCATTTTAGAAAAATTCTTGAAAATTCTATTGTAAAATAATTGATTATATTGACATACGATCGAAAATAATATTCAAATTCTTAATATGAGAAAATGATCTAATCGAGTTTCAATGTTAAGTTCGTGTTTAAACAGAGTATAATAATGCAATTTAATACTCATTTTATTGCTTATAAAAACATTGTATCATCAACTAGATACATTCAAACTCGAAATTCTTCATAAGAAACGAATCAAATCTATTTATTAATCAATGTGGAAATCACTCAAATAGATTACACTTTTCTCATTTATCTTCACTTTGAAAACCAATCATTAACTTATTATTATGATATATGTAAGACAAACCTTTTTCTGAACATTCCGCTATTGAACTCATTGAATGAAATGTAAAATTGGATGGTAAAGATAATTGTTTTATTAATGGAAAATAATTTATCTTATTATCATTGAGAATAATTAAATCTAAATGTGTATATGTATACATCGAATTCCTTATCATCAATTAATGGTTGTTCAAGATAATCTCTATCATGTGTATCAGCTTCTAATTGTCATTCAATTTCCTCATTTATTTCCGTATCGTCAGACATTATTTGATTTGATTCCTAAATTAAAATAAATATTTAAAATTTGTTAATATTTATTTTGTTTAATTAAATTACATCAAGTTTTTTCATTAAAATAGCAACAACAACATTAACAAGAACAAATATAACAAAATAAATTGGTGCTAATGCTGTTATTAAATGATTTTTTTCCATATTGTGGAGAATCATCTTGACGTAACGCATCCTTTCATATTGAAAATCATATAGAGATTTTTACAAAAGATAAATAATAATAATTAAAGAAAAAGGCTAAGAGTTACTTTCATTATTCCATTCTAATTATCACCAGTTGCAATACGAAATAATGTTAAAAAAGTCATACTAAAATCTTTAAAATGTGCATGTTTATGAAGTCCAGTAAATGAACGTTCTTCACTACATTCTAATTTTCCAAATAATTCAACACCAAATGCAGTAAATATGAGGAAAAGAAGAAAAAATAAATAAAAGACCCTATATAGAAACAAATAAATTATTATTAGATTAATTAATAAGATAATATTCTTTTTTTACCAAATTTCCAACTTGTGGAAGAGCTTGAATAACTGTATCTAATAATGCTCGAATATCTCCTTTTGCCATTTTTAATAATTTAAGCACTATAATTAATTCAACTTTTCATTTAGATATTTGTTTCTTTTTTCAAAAATTCATAACAAAAAAATTTCTGCCATGTTTAAATAAATTTTTCCTCTCAACTCAAATCTTTATTTTAGATGTTTGACATCAAATTTCAATAATTCATTATATTTTTTCATAACTATTTATTTCACATATCTGTAATGATGTTAGACACATAAAAAACTTAGTATAATATACTGTTTACTTGTCAAATATCTTTTATGGTTTCTTCAAGGGGTAAACAGCTGAGACTTCAGCCTTGACATCTGATGAAGTCTTGTAAAATCTTTTAAAAATTTGAAATCTCTATGCTTGAAATTCGCTGTTTTCCCCTCGAAAGAGTAGGAAATTTTCAAAATTTGATCGAATAGAATGTAAAAGGAATGATGAAATCTTCTCTAATTTATGTTACTATCTTAAATAGAAAAAGAATCTGTTAAATAGCTAAATTATCTGAATAAATCATACAATAAAATATAAAATTTAAAAAAACTAACCTCATGCAATTCTGAGTACTCTCATAACACGTATAAGAGTTGGATTAATAGGAAGTATATGTACACTATTCATTTTTTCTAAAATAATTCCAGCTATTGATAATATAACTATTGTTATATCAAGTTGATTCCATCTTTACATAAATAAAACAAATAATAAAAAAAATCTTTCTTTGTTTTTTTTTTAATAAAATGCTTGTCTTTAAAATAACGTAATATTCCAAGAGCAATAATCTTTGATATTGATTCAAAGTTGTAAATACATAATTACAATAATCAAGAACGAAATCAAATGCCTATAGAATTTTTAATAAATGAAAATAAATAATAAAGAAAAACAAAAGAATGCCGGTGGGATTAAATAAAATTCTAGTGATATAGTAACAATATTAAGACCAATAACAGCAACAATAATTAAATCAAAATATTTACTATTTTAGATATTATGCAAACGTCTTCTCCATGGTGAAAAATGTGCATAATATAGTATTTCATGCATATGACGTCTTTTTTTGCATGTGTAGCTGTACGTCGAGCTTTTTCTTCACGTTCTTATTCAGCACGACATTTATGAAAATTTTCAATAACAACATCAACAAACATATTTATTACAAAAAAACTAATAAGTAATAAAAATGATATAAAATAAACTAATTTAGTTTGATTATAATTTCTTATTGGTTGCATATCAACATCAACAGCATCAATATCATTATACATTATATGTATCCAACTATCTCGAGATGATAATACAAATAATGATAATAATGCTTTTAGTTATATATATTGATATAGATTTAGTCAATAAAACATACTTGAACTAAATTATCAAAATTATAGTGTTGATTTTTCCAACAATAATCAGACAATGATTCACATTGTTGTCGCGTTGTTATATTATGAGCAAATAGACCTTCATAATAATAAAATTTTCCTTTGAATAACTAAAAAAGAAACAGATAATATATTAATCTCTTATCATTATTATAATCAATATAAAAGCTCAACATAGTTACTAACAATATATTTAAATCAATGAGAAATTTTTTTGAAAATTTTCGATATAGAGAATCAATATTATTATTGACTTTCGAATTAAGATTTTCTTCTAATTTTCATTTTGAAATTTGATAAAACTAATTAGATTTTAAATTTATTTAGTTATTGATATCGAATCTCTTCTCATTTTTGTTATTAATCGGACATTCAACACAAATTGTTTATTATTCCAAAAGATTCAGCTAAAGTCGGTCAGAAATTTATTCATTGCTTTTCATATCTATTTACAAACTAATACTTTTCTATAATTAAAATTAAAACATATTCGGTCAGTTTGTCTTATGACATAACTTATTTACCTATTGATCACATATAAAAACTTAATAGTGATAGAAAATGTCCAACATCACTACATTTATATGGGTCATTTTCGTACTTTCTATAATAATTAATAGTTTCTTATTCATTTAATATCAAGAGAATATTTAATAAAAGACAAAATTGACATCAACGAAACTATATTCAAGTTCCTTTGACAATTCATCGAAATTTTATTTTTAATAAATCGAATCTTTTTTGTTTTACACAAAATATAGAATTGATTATGATCTATAAAAAGAAAAAAAAAATTTAATAATAGTATTTACCTGTACATCAAGTATACTAAATATAATAAAAAAATGTACAACATATAACAACAATATAACCAATTAGTCGTAATGATGAAAGTAATGTTTGTACAACAAGTTTAAGACCAGATACTCGACTAATAACTATAAATAAACAAATATTCAAATTAAAAATGTAGCAAGATCAATAATTGATGTAATAACAAGAGAACCATCCATAAGATTCCATCCACTAACGTAAATAGGTATGCAATCCAAATATAAATTCACTTGCTATTACTTTTGCCAACATTTCTATTGTAAATATTATATTTGTTAAATTTAAAAATTGTCGTTCCTACAAAACAAAATATTTATTTTAATATTTTCTTTGTTTTTTTTGTTTAATGAAAAGAAACAAAAAAAAAACGTTTGTTTCCATACAGGACTTGTTGTTGAAATCGATGGATGTTCCATAGCAAGTATTATACAATTAAGAGCTATTATAAATAATATTAAATAATCAAAAAGAAAAATATCGATTTTCGTATTGTTTTATTACTAAATTGATTACCGATTTTCTGGTGAAAAAAAAATATAAAGTGAATAATTTTCTCGTTTTTCAAAATGTTTATAGAATTGTTCTTCACATAAACAATTTAAACATAATCTTCCAATTAAAATTTCTTTCGAAGTCCATCTCTGCAAATATTCAATTTAATGATAAATATTTAGATGAAATAAGATGAGCTTAATATTATCGTCAATCAATATTAGCAACTCTATTTCAAAACATATTATCAATAGAATAGTTGTTCGAAAAAGAATATCAATTTCAACATTGATTATGAGTTATTATTGACAAAGTTTTTTCAAGAAATGTCTGCAAAAAATTTCGACAAATAGTTTTAAAAAAAACTAAAATGACTCAATTTGATGATGAATATCTTTGAGTATTTTTCTTATGGATAGATTCATTGTTTTCTTAATATACTAAGGGCGATCCAAAAGTTTGTAGAAATTCGATATATCTATTTAGGGAAACGATATTCGATCCATCTTTCTGTGTCATATGCTCGAGCTGATTGCTGTGATATTCCATAAGAGGTTTTATCCTTTTAACTTACTCTTTAGATATTCTTTCGAAGTAAACAATAGGTATTGAATTAGCCACCTTGGTTATTGTTTGAATTTCAATAAGTTTTTGAGTTCTCAAAAATTCGAAGAAGCTTCTAAGCGGCGAACACATTTTATATGACATGATTAGCGGTTATCAGATATTGATGCTCCATCACAATATTGGATGAGAATCATTATCGAAGCTTAGTTTAACGAGAGAAACTATAGTCTTTCAAGTGACATTTATTATTAAGAATATCAAAAACAATAATATATGTCAATTATTTCATGAAAATTGACAAATGTAAAAGTTATCGAACAAAAACATATCATCATAATCAAGTTCGATCACTTTTCATCATAATGTTTTTGAGCAGCATGTAACATAATGCTATTATTTACTTAAAAGTGAGAGGAATGAAGGTAAGATTTGACAAGCGTAGTCATCTTAGACTAGACTCCCAGGCTTTTAGCTATTGAGATACATTCCTGATAGACTAGATAGTCAGCAGCTACAATAATTTAGCAAGGATTATAATCAAGGAGGTCAATTCAATATCTATTGCTTACTTCGAAAGAATATCTAAACCTTTTTCGTAAATGGATACACCGAAGTTCTGGGAATTTTTGGGGTCACCCAGAAACGGGCACGGTCGGATTTTTCGAAAAATGACTTAACTGAAATTTAACGTAAGCTGAGAAATACATTGAAAAACTGTTTTTCGATGGGTTCGGTTCGTGTTTTCTTGAAATCGAACCGATCTGTGCTCATCTCTGGGGTCACCCTTAGTATATAAATCTACAACATATTTTCAATAGTTCCATTTTGTAATCTTTCCTCAATAATTAATATAATTAGCAATTAATCTTGATTAGTTAATTCAAAACTATTACGACATTTTATAGAAGATATTTTTAAAAATCTTTCAAGAATAAATCCAATTTGTTTCTCTAAATAATTAAATTTGAAAAGACAAATAAAATTGAAATAGTTGATTAATGAATAATTACATACATAAAATGAAAAAAAAGAAAATTGTTATATAGATGTGTAATACTAACTTGAAATAGAGTTTGATTATTATTAGTATTCATTAACTAATCGAAATGTTTTATCTGAATATTGATAAAAATCATGTTTAGATGTTTCATAAATACTTGTTGTTTCAAATTGATTTAAACAACTATTTAAATTATCAAATGTTAATCGACGTTTTTTTTTTGATTTTCTCAATATTATATTTATCTTGTTCAATTAATTTTCTATCTTTAATAATAAAAAGTCTTGTTAATGATGGTTGATATGGATTTGATGAATTCGTTTGTTTATGATAATAATATGTTCAATGATTTGGATAACAAATAGTTGTAAATGAATTATTTTTAAGTGTTCATTGCGTATAATTTCTATGAATAGGTAATGAAGTTTCTGAAGATTATTTATCCATTGATTCAATACATGTATGAAAACTTTGTGTTGTTGATGATGATAATGATTGAAGTTGAGATGAACGAATTTTAATTAATGATTTATATGGTGATGAATTATTTGAATTTGAACTTTTATTTAACTTCTTGAAATAATATTAAATTATTTTTTTTATTTAAATTTAATTTATTTAATTACCTTTAGTTCGAGTATTTTTATTATCTTGACTTGTTTGTTTATGACTTTCTGTTTCATCACTAATTAAATCATGTGAATTATCAGTTATATCAATATCACCTGTAAATAATTCTTCTAACTTTGAATGGATCAACTTTTCCATATCAATTTGAATCACTCTTCCAGTATCAAAATTATTACCCATTTTCTATTTAATTCAACAATTTAATTAATAGAAAAAAAAATATTTTATTTCTTTTTCTTTTTTCGTTTACTTCTGTAGAGAAAATCCTTCAACAAGAATAGCAACAAGTAAATTAAATAAAACATAATTTCCAAATGTCATGAATGCAATAAATTACAAAACTGTTCATACACTCGTATTTTCCATGCCATTGTAAAGTACTTCATTCCAATCTTCTTGAGTTAAAACCTATTTGAAAAATATTTTTTGCGAATTATTATCTTATGTGATTAGCTGTGTTTTAAGCAAGCAGGCATGTAGCAATAGGTATATAGTGCAAAAATTTAAGCAGTGACTATACATATATATAAAGTGAGCAAACAAGATAAGAGATACAAAATTGTTTCCAATGAGAATTTATCGAAGAAGATCGTTTTCTATTATTGTCTTCGGTGAAGTTCAATCGTTTTTTTGCTTTTTTCTTTCTTTCTTATTAACTATTTAGAAAAAAAGAAATGGTGAAACACCTTTGAAAATTTTCTAATTAGGCTGCTAAATAGGTTAAATTTGATTTGTGAGGTAAAATAGTGTTAATATCGTTCAAGGGAGTAATGTCTAATGTAGGATAGTATTCGAGAAAAGCTACCTGAAAAAAAGGTTAATAATGCAAAAGCTAATGAATCAAATTTTTTTCTCGGTTGCAAACAATAAAAATCTTTGAGATGAATAGCATTTTTAAAAAAAATCATTTTGATAACATGTACAACATTTACATTTAATATGAATTTCTTTATGTGATGTTATATTAAATGCTTCTATTGAACAAAATTCATCACCAAATAAATGCATACCAAGAATACTATATAGACATATTTATCAATAACAACATTAAGAAGCAGAACAACAATTTAATTTTAGCATTTTTTTCTTTCAGAAAAGCATGAACAATTAAAAAATGAAGTAAATTTTACTTGAAAAACAGTTGAAATAACCTATAGATTCAAGACGTTTGCTATGTTTTACTTCAATATATTTGCAATCAAAAAGATTCATACCCAATATACTGTAGAAGAGTTTTATTTTTATTCAAATATCTAAACACATTTATTGTGTTTCGTTTTTTTTCTTCTAAACTTACCTGAATATGAATATAAATAGAAGTAATAAAGCGAAAAAATGTAGTCAGATTATTCATTGTTTTAAGCATGACAATCTATAGCGAAAAACAAAATCAATTAGATTTAGTTATTGAAACTTTTTCTAAAGTTGAGATTAACATAAATTTATATATGAAAATCCTTTCTTAAACAATCATTTTCTGTCTTTTATGCATTTCTAAACATTTAGAAAATTCTTTCAAAATTATTGAAGATAGTTATTTAATAAACTATTATAAAAATGGAAAATAAGTATACTCAAATCAGATACCTGTCGGATGTGATAAGAGTTAAAACAAAAAATAAAATAGAATCGATTAGTTGAATATGACATTTCTACTAAAGATAGTTATCAATGAATTGATAAGTAATTCGAATGAAAAAAAAGATAAAATAAAAGAGAAGAACAAAAAAAAAAGAAAAGGTTGATTTACCAATTGTCGCCTAAGTGTTGGCATAAATCTGACAAGTTTAAGTACACGTAATAATCTAAATGTTCGTAAAACTGATAATCCACATATTTTTATTTCCTTGTAATTCAATAAGACTCATGATAACAATAGCACTATCAAATAAATTATAAGCATTTTTAATATATTAAAGACAGCCATCAGCAATTATTTTTAAAATCATTTCAATAGTAAATAAAGATGTAAATACTAAATTGCAATGTTCTAATGCATTTGTTAATGATTGAGGTTGTTCACTAATCGACGATCTTGCCCTATTCTTTCCAGGTTCTTGTTTTTCTTTACTTTCAGACAAGATTCCTGTATTCAGGCAAGATTCTTTTCGACAGGAAAGTAAAAAGAATCTTGTCTGAATTTCAAGATGACAAGAATCTCGCCTGATTAATCAGAAATAAAAGAATCAGGCAAGAATTATAAGATATTCAAGATATATTTAACGTTCAGACAAGATTCTTGTTAAAAGAAAAGATAAAGAATCTTGTCTGAAGTTCAAGATCAAAAGAATCTTGTCTGAAAATTATGAAAAAACAGAAACTGGAAAGAAATATAAGATATTTTAAATTTCTTAGTATTCAGACAAGATTCTTATGATAGAAAAGAAAAAGATTCTTGCCAGCTTTTCAAGATCAACAGCACGTGATGTCGTCTTTGTATGACCAAATATATAAAGGCAATGTCTGAACGTTATTTATTCATTATTTCAATTGGATGTATAGAAAAAGTTTCCATTCGATATCGAGAAAACAGTGGAATATATGATATCTTTTTTTCCATTGTTTTCAGAAAACTTACACTTATTAAGCACATTTCGATATTTTACCAATCCACATCTTTCTATTTTATTTTTTTTAGATTTTCTTTCATTATCCACAAAAGTGTTTTTTTAATGGACGAAGGAAATATCGATTTTATCAAAAAAATATTGTTTGATAATGTTCTTGGTAGTATAGGTAATATCTATATGCACTTTATATCTTTTTGATTAAAATACTATCTTTTTTAGAGTCATCACCACATACAGATAAACAACGTCGATGGCGTGCTAAGAAAAAAGATCAACACCATCGTACTCAATTATCTCTACATCATTTACTAGTTGAACAAATTGTAAATGACTTATTTTAATCGAGCTAGCTCAACACACAACGATGATGAAGTTTGAAAAAATAAGTATTTTTTTTTGATAATTAAAATTTTGTTTTTTTTTTTGTATTAAAAACTGAAACTGCTTTAACAACATGTGAAATTAAAAGTATTTTTTTGTTTTTTTTTTACATTTGTTGTACATGGTGTGCAAAGCTTATAATAAAACGATATGAAAAAAGAGTAATAATAACCTACAAAAGGCTTTTTTAATGTGACCAGAATTAGGCACGAAACACAAGAAATAAGAAACAGACAAGAATTTAAGAAAAAAAGAATCAGGCAAGAACATCAAGAAAAATAAGAATCAGACAAGAATTCAAGAAAAGCAAGAATCAGGCAAGAAAGCAAGAATACAAGAATCTTGTCTGGAGAAGAACTTCTTGCCTCACCAGCCAAGATTCGGTCTACACGAATCTTGTCAGAAAGGCAAGATCAGTTTTTTCAGGCAAGAATCTTGTATAGAAAGAATAGAAAAAGAATCTTGTCTGAAAACCAAGAAAAACAAGAACCTGGAAAGAATAGGGCAAGATCGTCGATTGGTGTTCATGATATTCAATATCCATTGATAATGTATTTATCAGAAATGTCCATCGCGACGCTGCCGCGCCGCTGCCGCTGCCGCTGCCGCTGCCGCGGTGGTGGTGGCGGCGCGGCAGCGGCAGGTTTTTAAAAAAAATCACCGCGGCAGCGGCGCGGTAGCGGCAGGTTTTTTAAAAAACCATCGCGGCAGCGGCGCGGCAGCGGCAGGATTTTTTTGGAGGACATTGAAAAACTGTATGAATTTAATAGAATTTCACGATTTACAAATGAAACGCCCTGATATTGAATAAATCTGATGGACTAGTACCCATATCTCTGGTCAAATATAGTCACAGCAGTGAAATTAGAAACACTTTTTTGAAAATCGTCGCGGCAGCGGCGCGGTGGCGGCACGTTTATTTTATAATTCATCGCGGCAGCGGCGCGGCAGCGTTTCTTTTATAAGTCATCGCGGTGCGGCAGCGTCGCGGCAACATTTTTTTATAAACCGCCGCGGCGCGGCAGCGGTGCGGCAGCTTTTTTTTTCTAAGGCCGCGGCGCGGCAGCGGCAGATTTTCAGCCGCGATGGACATCTCTGGTATTTATAATAATAGCTGATAATACAATACGACGAAACTATTTTCCTGCAACAAAATTTGATATAGATTTTTGAAATTTATTCCAATAAGACCATATACATTTATTCATAGATATTGACATTTTTGACTTTCTTTTTAGTTCATTATCATCGTCTTGTTCTTCATTAATAGTTAATTTCTCATTTTCAATATATTGACGATGACAATCACATTGATTTTCTTCAAGATATCTTTCTGTATTTTCAAAATCTAAATAATTTGATTTAATTGGTTGTTTGTTAATCGATATATTATTTAATAAAATCGATAGAATAGAACTATTATCTTGATCCCAATAAAATGATGATGAATGTTGAGTAATGTCCATATTATCAAGATGAGCATTTGTTATATGTATTAAATCTAATATATAAGATTATTCAGGACTAGCAGCTTGTGCATCACCTAGTGATGGAGATAATGATGTTCCTGTTCGATTTGATAAACTATCATCTATATGATTATATCGACAATTTAATTGATGAATTATTTCTAGATTTGATAAGGAATATAAATTCGATTTGGAATGTCGACTTAAATGAATTTCAATTGTTCTGGATTTATCATTTACAAGTTCTTTTCGACGAGATTATTTTTTTTTTACCAATTAAACGTTTTTCTTTAACCTATTAACAAATATGTAAAAATCTAGAAGGTATTTGATTATTTCATTTCCTATGGAAAGTTTCGAATCTCTTCTTACTCTTTGCAAATATCTTAATGTAATTATAGAATAACTACATTAATCATCATGATTGTTAACTATTAGACGGCTTGTCTACGTAACGCGACACTTCACTGATTAAGTTTCGAAAAAATTCTTTTTCGAGTTGGCTGGATCTGAATGAGTATCTAGACGCAGTTTTTAACGCTGATTACGAATTTGACATTTATTTTGTACAAAAATTAGATTTTGCCATTGAAAACCGGGTTTTAAACTTTTGTAAAAATTGTATTTTGGGTTCTATAACCAAGAAATTTTTCTAAACAAAATCGAGAAACATACCTTTCGATGCAGAATTTCATTCTCTACAAGTTAATCTATTCAGTTTTGACGTTTGGGGCTAAGGAAAATTTGTAGACTCTTATACAGTTTCTAACTTATTCCGTCTCTTGTAAGCTTCATCCATGACGATACATCGATCTCGTTCTTGCGTAGAACGATTAGCTATACAGAAAATACGAACACTTATAAAAATGAAATCGTTCTGAGCACGTTAAGTACCTCAAAATTGGTCGACAAAAACTATGTTACAGCGTTACGTTTGAACAAGCCGTAGAGAAAATCTTTCGATTCTCTGCTACTAAATACATATTTAAAAAAGTTGATTCGATTAGCGATTAGCTTGAACAAAAATTATTCTTTAATAAATTGTTCTTAATCGTAATTAAACTATCAAATGTTATTATTGATAAGACAATAAACAATATTCGTCTATTTATATTGAATAAAACAACTTTATTGTTAAGATAATCGTTTAATATATATTCGAAGATTTTTTTAAAACGAATCTCTCATTCTTTTCATTAAAATAGATTAACTAATTAAATTTATCTTAAAATATTTCAATCGATCGTTCTATATCAGTTAAGTTCTATGAATACAAACCAAAATAATTCCGATGTGAATAAATGATTTATCAATTTTGAAATCATTTATTAGAACTAAAAACACTCGAATAAATCTTCACGAATTCATATTTCATAAGATATGAAAGAATATGGACAGAAGAATTCAAGCAGATACTATTCGATTTGAAATAAAATAGTCAAATATTCAGTTAGAAGAAATGAGTCTTTTTTTAAATATTTCAGGTGAAAAAAAACATTGACTACTTATTTGTTTGATTTTAAAATGTCAACTTTGAAAAATAAAATAATTATTTTAATTGAATACTTTCGTATATAATTAAAATGAAGAGAACTCTATTTAAAATAAAAAAATAATATTATGATCTAATCGAAAAAGTATTTGCATTCAAATCTATTTATCTATATAGTTTATCCTATTGTATAACTAATCATTAATATACTGTTTAAAGAAGTTAGTTCGATTGAATAATTCCCTTGTCAATCAGAAAGAAAAAACCGGCCTTAGGAGGAGTTCATTTGAGTAAAAATTTGTTGATTAATCTTACATTTGCACAATTTAGTTTATAATTTTTCCAAAAAATATTAATTCTTTTGTGTGGGTGTGAGACTAAAACTATTAATGATATTCTACCCACACACCCACACCCTATATATGTAAAATGAAAATATTTGATTAGGTAAATAAATAGATGGATGATATCGAACGGAGAAAAAAAGATAAAAACGCTTAGAACACCAAAATACAGAATACAAAATGAATGATTGCACAAAGAGTATCGACACAACCGATAATATAAATAAAATAAATAATATTTTGATTAAGGTAACATATTGTTCGAATACTTATTTTCTTGTTAATTTGTAAAGTCTTCCTCACAAAAATAAATATTTTAAGTCCATATTGTAAGTGGAGCTATGCCTAAAAGGAAAAAGAAATGAAATAACAAATAGTTCATAGACTGGTGGATCTTATCAGAAAATTATTGAAAATGTCATATGCTCTTGTTTTTCATGATAAATCATGAATGTATTAATCATTGATTAGAAGAAAAACATTCTTTTCTTTCTCTCTCTCAATATAAAAAGAATCTATGATATTCATGCTATGATAATTGTCCAAACTTATCATCCATAATGAAACGGAAAATTCTTCCTTTCACGAGTTACCATATTAGGTAAATAATTTTCTTTATCAAGAAAATAAATTAGACATTCGATAACAAATCTTTGAATACCTTTCAATATTTGTTGAGCCTCAAAAACAAAATAAAAACATTATTCAAAATATCTATAAAATATATCCATTCGCAAATATACTTTCATTGTAGCAAAAACTTTTTCATAAATCAACGTATTTTGTTTTGCTACATCTTGAAAATAAGAATAAAATTCATCTGATACTCGATCAGTTACTTCAATGTTATTTGGAATGTCGAATCGAATACCTAACAGCATCCTAAAAAGTCAAATAGTTTTCTATGGAAATCATGGTAATTTTAGATATGAAA
>CAJNOP010002132.1:3499-19843 GCA_905250075.1 Rotaria sp. Silwood1 | reverse complement strand
CTCAGTGAACACCAATGTCGGTGCAGACAGTGGAACCAGTGCAATCAGTGTCAGTGTATGCAGTGATTCAGTGAACACCATGTCGGTGCAGACACTGCAACCGAAGCAGTCAGTGTCAGTGTATGTACTGATTCAGTGAACGCCAGTGTCAGTGTATGTACTGATTCAGTGAACGCCAGTGTCAGTGTATGTACTGATTCACTGAACATCAGTGTCAGTGTGTCACTGCAGTCAGTGCGCTCAGTGCAGTGGTATCACTGTCAGTAATTCATTGTTTTCACCGAAACTGCACATCCCTAGCCATGATCAATGCTTGTCTTCAAGCGGTAAGTATAATTCAAATGTTTCACGATGCATAGAATTTATTTTATTCTTTATGTTTAGTTTCCAAACGTTCATGTTAAATGTTGTTGGTACCATTTTGTTCAAGCTTTATGGCGAAAAATTCAGAAACTTGGCCGTACTGCTTCATATGAAACAGATCCATTGGTTAATACATGGTTCAAACAATATATGGCTTTACCATTGATTTTAAGAGGATTAATAGATAATGGTTTACAGTTATTGAAAGATACAATTCCTTCAAATGATTATAAATATCGTAAGTTCCTGAGGTATTTTGAAAAAGAATATATTAAACGTACATCTATTGATTTATGGCACCATGGCAATAATGACATGAAAACAAATAACTCTTTAGAAGGTAAACATTTTAATAATAATTCTGTCTTCTATTTATTTACTTTTTATGTCTTTAGGATATAATTTTCGATTGTTAACGCGATTTGGATTACATCCATCAATTTGGGAATTTTTGCACTTTTTGAAGGACGAAGAAGCACTAGTATCACATCGAATTACTCATTTAGGTGGAGGAAGTGGAATTAGATCAAGTACATTGGTTTATTCAATTATGCAGTCCAGAAGAAGGGCAGACAAAAATAAAAAACATTTATTAAATTTGGAAGATTTGTTTATTTCAAAATCTATTGGTTTAAAAGAATATTTAAAATCTGCATCATTAATGATTGGTAAAATTGTCGGACAAAGTACGAATGAAAAGACTAATGATCAAGCAACTGCAAATGAATCATTTACTCGAATATGAAGATGAAAATGATTAGCCAACACTATTAAATATGGAAAAATGAACTTATTCAATTCTTGTATGTAACTAGTACATCTCTCTTTTTTTTAAATAAAAGTAGTTTAAGAAACCAGTTAGTTCGCAAAGTCAATGATTAAAATTGGCGAATATCAACTAGTAGTTCGCCAAATTGGCGAACACGGTAATATAAAATTATTTCATTTATTGACGAATGTCAGATTATTACTCCGCCAATTGGCGAAATTCCTGAGGAAATTCGCCATTGGAAAATATACCGTTGGCGAAACTGACGATTGGCGATATTACATAGACTCGGAACGAAAAGTATATGGTTAGCTGTATATGTGTAGAATGAAAGAAAGACAAGCAGTGTCACTAATGTTATGTGACAGAACGATGAAAAAGATTACCTTCATTGGAGTCAAACCCATACCTTCTGCTATCTGGTCAGATGGGTGTGGGTGTGGGTCATGAAAAACAGATCGACTTATATCTATTGTATGATACAAATCAATGTGCTATTCTCAACTCTTACTTTTCAGCAACCGATTATATATGAGCTTTGCAAGCTTGACTGATACCCCAGTATTGATTGTTTTATCTATGCATAAGGAAGTTCTAATTTTTTTACCATTTATACTACATATATAATGCTATTCATCTACCACTATTCATAACCTACATATCACTATAAATGATAGTTATTCAGTACATCTTTGTATTCATTGTGTTACACATGCTTCACGTCGTATTTGCTTACATCTTGTGATCGGTATATATTTTATCCCTTCTGTACTAGCGATATAGTCAAATTAATTCATTCTTGTTCTAGCTGTGATTTTTCCACTTTTCTTTGGTTTCCATTCTCTACGACACTTTCTACCAAGAACACATACATAGGACACGTGAATTATGTTTTCTCCACAAATTGGATGGCGTTGTGCTAAATGTGAATCTGTTCCAACTGATCGTCGAAAATATTGTGCTGATTGTGGTTCGATGCTAACTTGGACATGCACTAGTTCGGGAAAATCTGGTTTGTACACGAATTATTATCGTCATCCTAACAATTGTACTTAGTTATTGTACACCAGAATTTGAAGAAGAAAGAGAAGGAAAATTGGAAGAGAAGAAAGTTGCCAATCAACAACATTTTCGAATTTTAAATGATAGTAAGTAACATTAACTTTTTCGACTTATGCATGCGCTTCCTAGCTCATTATCCGCTTATATACTAGTAGTCAAAATGAATCATTATGAAACACTTTTTTCTATATTCTAGATCAACGTCCATGGTCAGAATGGAAACATACTGATGCATCTTGTATAGAGCATACTGGGCATGACGTTGAACAAGTACAAGAATTATATTCCACGTGTGAAGAACCATTAATAGGTTATTGTTCTCATAGAAACAAGTTACATGCATCCAGTGCCACCACATCCGATTTATCTCCCATGAATTTGCTTGTGGTTACCTTATGGTTTTTTAAAACATTATCATTGTGAACCCTACATTGCTTCAGAATTGAATTTTACTCATCAAGGAGTGAACTACTTCTTATCAGCAGTAGTGGATATTTTACATTCGTTTGTGTATCCAGCATTCGTTTCTTTACCTGCTGATCTACCCAACAAAAGAACACCATAAATTAACTGTTGACTCGACTTGTGTTGCAATTCCTCAACCACATGATTCAGAACAACGTAAAAAATATCATTATGCAAAAAGTTCAACAAATTATGGAATATAAGTACAAGTAGCTTGTGATTTTCGTCATCGAATCGTGCATGTATCCGAATGTTACCATGGAAGTATACATGATATAACAATTCTTCGAGAATCAGGTTTATTAGAACATGTCGAAGAGTCTGTACAAATTATTGGTGACAAAGGATATATCGGTGAAGAATATGTAGTCACTCCAAGAAAGAAACCTCGTGGATGTGAGCTAACAGAAGAAGACAAAGATTTCAATCGCGACATTAATAGTGCAAGAGCAGCGATTGAAAATATTAATCAAAGTCTCAAAAGTTATGCTATTGTTAGATATCGATTTGCACTTGGAGTTCGATTCAACAATAAGTTGACCTTTCTATATTTATTAAGAAATAAACAAAAATGTCCGTCATACAATAGTTGTGCACGCACATATATAATATCAAAGAGAAAAGGAGAAGAAAGACCACTAACAAAAGTAATATGAAAGAAAAGAAAACATAGAGAAAGATGTCGTTCCTAACACCCTTCCCCTTACAAGAAAAGTTTTTTGTTTACAAAATACTTTTAGCTTTTTACTTATATAAAGATGTGAACGAGAGAAAAAGAAAAAACTTCAAAAGAAGAAAGAGAAGAGAGAAAAAAAATCTAATATGACTATATCAGTAAGTGAAAGAACAAGTTCAGCATATCACATAGAAAAAGAAAAAAAATAGATATAATAGTTATAGATGTAAAAAAATAACAACAAATGAACAGAAAAAAACTTTCGTTTTACTATTTTTTGTTGTCTTACTGTTCATGATGATGTTGATGATGATATTGCTGGTGATGTTGATGACGATATTGATAGTGATGGTGATAACGATGTTGATAATGATATTGATGGTGATGTTGATGACGATGTTGATAAGTTTGATAATGTTTTCGATCAAACATATTTTCTGGTATCTGATCTTGATATTTTTGTTTCATCATGTTGTTCTTTACACCAATAACTAATGTTCCATCAACCACCTTCACATGTACATATTTAACATCATGTTGTTTAAGTATTTTCTTCGCTAATGGTGCATTGAATTTATAATACATAGACCGGGTAATATGATAATGATAACGACGAATACGGTGTGTAGTATTTCTTTTTTTGTTTCTTCGTTGTCGTGATGCTTGTGACCGTAAACGATGTGGTATATGTTTTGATTTTGTTGGTTTTTCTTTAACATCTTCAGGTGGTTTATTTCGTTCATTATCATCAATAATAAATTCATTTTCTTCATTAATAATTAATTCGGCATCATTGACCAAATTTTGACCAGTATATTTTTGTTCATAATTTGAGATTTTTTCTTTTTCGAGTTGCTCGTTCGTAGCTGGTGCAATGAGTTGATTGAGATAAATTTCATCATCTGATATTGGTTGTAAATCATCATCATTTGAATTAAATAATTTTTGTAAATTAATATTTTTTTTAATTTTTTTACTTTTTTTATTTGATGAATTAATTTTTGGAAGTGATAATGCTTTAAATGATGTAAATAATTCAACAATATTGATATCATTTAATTGTTTGAATGTCCAATATTCTAAAACCGGTCGAATAAGATATGTTGTTGAAAAGCAATCGTAAATAGCATAATTAATCATTTTTTTTCTTCGACCATATGATAATGTTGAATTATTGGATGTTAAACCTGCAGCCCAATTATTAACCGTACTCGATTTGTCGATGAACATGTGTGCTGCATAGCTTAAGGCCTTCTGAAGAGCCCATTTTTCATTTGTGCGGTATGGACTTTGTTCATGACAAATACACCTTGATAATGAATAATTTTGTGTAGTAACATTATCATAATTAATAACATCAGGATGTTGACGATGATGATCCGGGCTACATGACTCACAATGAGCCAGTGCCCACTCATACCAATCCGGAAAATATAATTGTATGTTGATTAATGATGCTGTTGTTGGCCAATTTAATAAATGATAATCTTGTATTGGATCAAGTTCTTTTTCCATTTCGCCCCACGAAAATAATTCATTACCAGATCTAAATACTAAATCAAAAAATTCTTTAATTTTAACGTACGTATTTAAATGATTTGATGGTAAATGTGCCAATTCAACTAATACAACTAATGATGGTAATCGAGGTGGTATAGTTTGTATTTGTATTAATGCCAATTGATTATTTGATCTTTCGGATTCTGTATCGATGGTAAATTGAGTACATGCTTGTACATGATTGATCAATAAATGCATTTCTTCCATTGATGTATAGTTGTTGACATGAATCACTTTGTACATAGATGGTGGTACAACAAATTGTGGATATTGTTGTCGTAATTGAAAATTTTCTTCAGCCTTGGTTAATTTTTGTATATGTTGTTGTTGTTGATACTGTTCACGACCATTTGAGTTATCATCAATATCACGTAAATAATGTGGAATAATTTTATCTGACATAGTAATGACTAGAAAGAGAAATAAAATAAACAAAATGAACATAAATAAAATAAAAATAACATATAACATCTTATTGGTTCATAGCAATAATCCCATCGATAAATCAATGTATAGATATCACTCACGGATGAAAGCACATTTTATACAATATACAGTTAAGAAAAAAAAAATTCATAAGGAATAATCAGAACAGAAACATCCCTAAAGAGGAGTTTCCTGACATGTAATATAATGTCAATTTTTGTAATAATCAATTTTTGATAATGCTATCCATATGGGAATGATGATAACTATTGATAATTAATGCGCGCATATTAAAATATCAATTTTTCCACACATTAATGAATCAATGTTGTCCCATGAAAGTCGTTGCGCATACGCCAAACATAGTCAAACATCAACCATTATATCATAACAAAACATATACATTAACATTAATTGATCATTAACAAAAAATAAACATTAATATTTTATATTGTTTTGGAAATGAATATAGGTCGAATATCACTGACATGCACTCTCGATTCGACCTGCGTATCTTCATCTTTAACCCAATAAATTGGATGGTGTTTTTTAATAATCACTTTAGATGTAATTGAATATTTTGGATCTAATTTCGTTTTTGTTCCATGAATTTTAATCAATACTAAATCATTAATTTCATAATGTGGATCTGCACGTTGTTTATCATAGCGATGCTTGTATCGTTGTTGTCGGCTATTAACATTATCACGTGTTTGTCGTTGGAATATCAGTAGATTCTTTTTTAATTGTTCATAATAATCTTGCGGTTTGTTAAAGGTGAACGATGTTGAAGGTTCATCTGTAGGTAAATGTGGATCACAGCCATATTGTAATTGAAATGGTGAATAACCAGTTGTTGCATGAATTCCAGTATTGTAAGCGAATACTACTGGTAATAAAAATTCGTCCCAATTGTTATTTTCACGATCTTGAAGTTTTGCAATTTGGGGAACAAATGTTGCATTGAAACGTTCAACCATTCCATTAGTCTGTGGATGGTAAACACTTGAAAAAATATGGTTATAACCAATTAATTTTGCCATTGCTTCCATTAACTGGTTCTTGAAGTGTGTACCTTGATCTGATAAAATAGATTTTGGTACACCATATCGGCAAATATATTCCTGGAATAATGCTTGTGCTGTAGTCTGTGCTGAGCAATCGGGTAAAGCAATTGCTGTCACTCATCGTGTAAAATAATCCGTGATGCATAACACATATAAATTACCACGTGGTGTTTTCTTAAACGGTCCACAATAATCGATACCAATTAACTGGAACGGTCCTTCTGGCACTGGAATTGGAAAAAGTTGTCCTGGTTTCTTTGATCGATTAATATTGTATTGTTGGCAAGGTAAACACGATTGTATATATTTGCTAATCGATTGTTTCATTTTTGGCCACCAAAATTTATTTTTGATCTTTAAATATGTACGTCGAACGCCAAAATGACCACTAAGTGGATCATTATGGTAGAATTGAAGGAGGGAGTTAATCATAGATGATGGTAAATAAATTAATTTTGTTTTTGTAGTGGAATTACTACGCATTAATGCCAACTTGTATAATATGCCATCTTTAAATACATAAGAATGTTTTGTTGAATCTTTCATAATTTCTTTAAGTTTATTTTGAATAACTGGATCTTTTGCTTGTTCAATTTTGATTTGAGTTATATCAAAATTATTAGATGTAATTAAATCTGACGTAACTTCATCTGAGTGTTCAATTTTTTCTTGACTTGATGAAGATGATTTATCATTTGTAATTGATGGTATAGTTACATGAATTTGATCTTGTCGTTGTGCTATTTGTTTCATCTTGGAACGTGTAACAACAGCACCAACAATTTGAGAATTGTTTTCAGGAACATGCACCATTTCTGGTGGTTCCCATTGAAATAACATGTTTATGCCATAATCTTCATCAAATATTTCTTCATCATTTTGTATTGGATGACGAGATAAATAATCAGCTAAACAATTGTGTTGACCTTTAATATGAATAATTTTTTCAATGTTATATTCTTGCAATAAAATAGAAATTCGATCTACTCGTCGATTTTTTACCGATGAATTCATCATTTTGCATAAGGGACAATGATCAGTATAAATTATAATAGATCTTCCAAGTAAATAAGATCGCATTCGTTGAAAGCATAACCATATAGCTAATGCTTCTAATTCAATAGGATCATATCGTCGTTGAGTAGGAGATGTAACTTGAGAATGATAATATAAATTTTTAATTTCACCATCAATATTTTGTTGTAATGTACCACCTATACCCACTTTCGATGCATCGGTTGTCAGTATAAGTGGATAATTATCATTTGGAAAATTAAGAAATAATGGGGATTTAATTAATAATGCTTTTAATTGTAAAAATGCTTGTTGTTGTGCCTCACCCCAAACAAATTGTCTTCGATTTGGTTTGGTCAAATTTGTTACTCGATGGATGGGTGCTGCAACTGTAGCGAATTGAGGAATAAATTTTCGGTACCATGAAATAGAACCCAGGAACTTATTTGCTTCTGCTAATTTAGAAGGTTCCCTCAATTTAATAATTGCTTGAATTTTTTCATTATTAGGTTTAATACCAAATTCAGATATCGTATGAGATAGATAATCAATATGTTGATGAAAAATATTACATTTGACCGGATTAAGTTGAAAATTATGTTTTGATAAAGCAGCTAATACTTGTGCAAGATGATTGAGATGTTCTTCAAATGAACGAGAATACACCACGATATCATCAATATAAACCAATGAAAATTGTCGACATGGTGATAATATATCAGTCATTACTCGTTGAAAAGATGGTGGACTATTCTTAAGACCTTGAGCCAGCACATTCCATTCGAAGAGACCGTCTGGAGTAATAAATGCAGTTTTAAATTTGTCTTCTTCTTTAATTGGAAGTTGCCAAAATCCACTCTTCATATCAAGTTTAGAAAAAAAATTATAGCCACCACCTAATGATTGTATTGCTTGTTCCATATTAGGTAATGGATGATTATCTTTAATAGTAATATTATTTAATTTCTTATAATCAACTACCATTCTCCATGTACCATCTTGCTTAGCTACCAGTAATGCTGGTGCTGCATATGGAGAATCAGATGGACGAATTAATCCAAAATGCAATAATTCTTGTACTATTTTATACATTTCTTCTTGTTTACTTGGAGTAGAATAATATGGTTTAGATACTGGTGGAGGATGGTCAAGCGTTTTAATAGCATGAGGTGTTACATTACTAGCAACTGTTAATTTACTTGTGTCAAATAATTTTGCATATTGATTAAGAAGAGTTTTTACCCTATCTTGTTGTTCAGGATTATCAATATGTCGAATTAAATTATTAATGTTCTTATGTACGATTTGATGATCAGTAGTTGAATTTCTTTTAAAAGACAATGTGGGAATAGTTGTTGTTCCCAAAATAATTCCTCTTGGTAAAGAATATGAGTAAGGTGTTGGATTATGAAGTGAAATAAATGATGTATGATGATGAATAGTTAATGCAGAATTTAACATAACGACAGGTGATCGTTGTTGTAATTTAAAAGATGGACGAAATAATACTTGAGCTGACGATAATTCTACCGATACAGGAACTGTTACTGTTTGCTTTGGTGGAACCCGAACATTATTAATTAAACGTGCAGGATATCTTATATCGTTTTTATTAATAGCAAATTTCAATTTTGTTCGTTTATAATCATCACTAATTGAAACTATTTGTTCTTCTGTATTAATAATTAATTTATATTTATTAATGAAATCCATGCCTAAAATACAATCAGCACATAATTCTTTACCAACAAATGCTTTAATAGAAGTTAACATATCACCCATTGTAATAGATAAAGTCATTGTACCAAAAACAGAAAGAGATGTATGACCATCAGCTAAAATTATACGACTATGTGATTTATTAACAAGGTGCTTACCATAAGATGGATCTACTGCTTTAATTGAAATAAAAGATCGATTTGCACCTGTATCAATCATCACCTTCATTTTTTTATTATTTACAATAACATTAAGATATAGTAGAGATGTATTTGGTGTCGATGGATTGTTATATAAAGTATTGGAAGCAACACCACCGATCATTGCCTCCTTTACCCGAAATGGGTACGGGTACAATCCCGAGCATAGTGTCCAGGAGTACCACATTTATAACAATTATTTGATTGCGATGCATATTGTGGATATCTTGTAGGATCATAATTCCGAATCTGATGGTTCGAATTTTGTGCATTATGTTGATGATGTTTCCGATATGATTGTGATTGTAAATGTTGAGAAGTATTATGGCGAGTTTTATTAATAGATTTCTGTGAAATATTTGGTCGTGTTGATGGTTTTTTAAATGTAGCAGCATTGATACAGGGTGTCTCATAAGTTGTGGCAGATTTTTTTAAATCTAATTTTTGATGATAATGAATACAAATTAAACTCAAACTTATACATATGACACGGCTTAGCATGTACTTTTATTTCATATATTTTATTTGGATTAGATCATTGAATATACAAGAAAATAAACAAATTCAATGAACATACCCTCCATTGACAAATATCAAAAGTCTGCATTTTTTCGCTACTTTGTTAGTTTTTTCTCCAATTACTATTCCTATGGGAGTAAGTTTTTACAAAAGAAATCACACATTCTGATAGCACTTGAAATGCTCTATGATATTATGTATTAATACAGTGTCTTAAATTTAAGTAGCGAAAAAAAATGCAAATTTTTTGGGCTAGTCGATTCGGAGTATATTCATTGTATTCAATTTTATTTCAATCTATAAACGCAAGAAAATAAGTAAATAGACAGGGTGATAGAGAATTTTAAGCTCTATCAGAATCTATAGTTACTTTTTCATACAGATCATTCTATACGGATGAAAAATTTTTAAAACTAGTTTTGATGACGAAGGAAAGATCAAGTCTGGGAATCTGGACATGAGGGTGCCTTCGTTGTCTTCAATTTATTTTGGTAATGAAAAGGTCAAAACTAAAACCGAATTCTACAGAATGATAGAAAACTCCGCGAGCTTTCAGAATATGTAATTAGTTTTAAAATAACTTATTTTTATAGTGACAATATATGAGAAATACAGAGTGAAACTTTTGTCGGGGTATATATATTGTAACACATTGATGGTGTGCTTATTTTGCACATGTACCAATTTCTTTATTTTTTTGTATATCCAATGATTAAATTCAAATAAAATATATGAAATAAAAGTACATGTTAAGTTGTATGATACGTGTAAGTTTGAGTTTGATTTGTATTCATTATCATCAAAAATTAGATTTAAAAAAATCTGCCACAACTTATGAGACACCCTGTATTAATGTTATTTTGTTGCACTTCATTGTTTGTACTTGTTAATGTTAATGTATCTTCAACTTTTCTAGCAATCGATAAAAATGCATCTGGTGTTTTTGGATCCTGTAATGCAACATGTATTTTTAATGATTCTTTTATACCAGCCATCAAATATTTTAATTTTAATGAATCAGGCATAACAAGATCAACTTTCTTACATAATTCAATAATTTTATCATAATATTGTGTAATAGATTGATTAACCGTTTGTTTGTACCATTTTAGTTGTTCAAAAGCTAATTCTTGTACCTTTGTTGATCCAAAAGCCTTTGTAACAGCTTCAGTAAATAATGACCATGATTTAATCGTCGTAGATGTTTGTGTCCACCATCGATATGCATCATCTTGTAAATGGATTGAAATATATTGTAATTTTTGTTCATTATTCCATTTTGCCATTTGAAAACGTTGTTCTAATTTTTCTAACCATTCATGAACGTCATCTTTTGAACCACGAAAATATGTTGGTTTTTTAATAATTTCATCGGCAATTGTTCGTTGTAAATGTGATGTAGATGAAGAGCTAGAAATTAAATTTGACGGTATATCCACATCAGTAAGAATATTATTTGGTGCTGGTGGTAATGTAAATGAATATTGTTGAAGAAATAATTTACTAAACGATTCAAAATTGGTGATTAAATCAATATGTTCTACGTACCACAAATACGCTTCATCAATTAATAAAAATGGTATAGATTGAAATTGTTCAAGACGACGTAATCCATATTGTTTAAATTGATTCATTGTTTGTAATAGCCAAACCTTGGCATCACCTATACCAGAATATTTAATAAATTTTGTGTCAATAAGATTTTCCATCGATGTTATTTCATTAGTATCAGATAATGGATAATTCATTGGTGAAGAATGAATTTGAACCTTCTGACGATCTTGAATATGTTGTTTTAAACGATCGCAAAAGCATGACCAATCATTATTAATTTCAGATTTTATCTGTTCATACCATAATTTTTGTTCATCATTAAAATATGTAACTGCTTGAAATACACGATGCGATGATGGATATTCCCAATCTTCGTATGTTTTATGTAATACAGATAACCATTGATCAATATGAATCATTTCTTCTTCAGTTAAGTTCTTAATAGATTGTAGAGCCATCTTTTCTTGCTCTCTTAATAATTGTAAATTTAATTTGATATCCAACTGAGGCATATGACCACAAGTTTTTTGTTCTTCAACTAATTCGGAGGTTGGTTGAGATGTTGACATAATTGTTAATGAATTTTGTTGAGATAATAAACGAATTCTTGACTGTTCACAAACAGAATGAGAATCACTACGTATTCTGGGAGGAGAACAATATAATAAATCAGAAATGTGATGTTTTCGTAAATTCAAATGTGAACGAGTGTTACTATTCATCAAGGACACATACCCAAAGAAAAGGCAGTTCCTTTAACTAATTAAGTATTCGTTGACAGAGACAATCCTTAAGAAAGGATGTTTCCAAAATTATTTTAAATAAATGTAAAATCACGGGACCGTTTTCTTAATAAGAAAGACACCGCTGTCACCACTTGTTAGATATCGATTTGCACTTGGAGTTCGATTCAACAATAAGTTGACCTTTCTATATTTATTAAGAAATAAACAAAAATGTCCGTCATACAATAGTTGTGCACGCACATATATAATATCAAAGAGAAAAGGAGAAGAAAGACCACTAACAAAAGTAATATGAAAGAAAAGAAAACATAGAGAAAGGTGTCGTTCCTAACAGCTATTCTTGTTAATGTTTACAGAGGAACTGTTCATGGTCTTCATAAAATAACTAAAATCACACAGGTTACTGATGCTTTATGTAATTTGAACTTAAATAAACATCCCATTCGTAGATGAACAAAATGGTAAGTTGTGTTTTCTTATTAACCATTTATGAAACTGTATACTCACCTTTGGTTATGTCTCGGACCTCTTAGTAGAAATGGCATAGATTAACGTAGATGATACGAAGCACGCGTAACACAATGAATACAAAGATGTACTGAATAATTATCATTTATAGTGATATATAGGTTATGAATAGTGATAGATGAATAGCATTATATATGTAGTATAAATGGTAAAAAAATCAGATCTTCCTTATGCATAGATAAAAAAATCAATACTGGGGTATCAGCCAAGCTTGCAACACCCATCTAGTCACGTGTCTCCAAAAAAAAACGTTTACACGGACAATTAACAAGTGAAACAAGTTGTACATGTTACGCATAGGAATAATTAAGAATAAGAAATACCGTTTATCTTCAGAAATTGTTCTTAAATATACATAAACTATGAGAAGGCACATTTCATCTGATAAAAAGCTAGACATAATCAGTAGAATAATTTTTCAAGATACTCTCACTGTTGACATTGATATTAGAGATATTATTCAGAATAATCCACGATTAAACAATGGTGTAATACCTCTCATACTTGCAAAGTTTCGATCAATTGTACCAAACACCGGTGAATTTTCTGAAACTGATTTGAAGAAAGAAATTCAAAGAAAAGTATGTCAATTTCCATTTTTCCTCTCTTCTACTTCTATTTTTGTCTATCTTGGATTTGAGCACTGTTCAATAGTATATTCACATTATTCATTCATCACATCCTTTTTGAAATTCTGTTATGAAGCAGTTTTATTATTTTAGTTAAATATTTTGAAAAACAAAGCCAAAATCAAAGCTGGTCATCATAAAATAGAATCGTATCACCATGAAAGTAACTTGATGACAGTTGCAATTAAAAAACGGGAAGGTAAAAGAGCAATTTATAATATTTCATAGCTAACAAGTAATCCATAAGTCTAGAATCTTCACTTACAGGTGAACGACAAGGTATTTAAACAAAATGATCTTAATACAAGCCTAATCAATTTTAATAATTCAACATTTGTACCGTCAAGTGTAAGTACTAATACTTCAACAGAATTAACTTGAAGCTGGAATCCAAAGTTAAAAGCCTTTCTTTGTAAAGATTGTTGCTGGTTTTCCAAAAGTGGTTCAGCCAAAACGTACTTGTCAAAGTAATTATTGTGAAGCACGAAAACGTATCAAAAGAATTCAATCAGTCGCTACTGATGCTCGTTCTACTTGTTTTGATGATGCATCTGTTCTTGAGTAAAAGTCTTGCGATTCTAAAGAAAGATAATATTTATTATACAAATTATTGCATTTTACATACAGTTTACCTGATCGATCGAAATTAATAAAAATACAATATGATTATATGGCGTATTATGAATTCTCAGAAGAATATGACGACAAAGAGTCTCCTGACAATGTTTTACTATCAGATGTGAAGCTGTTACAATTCATGAAATTCAAAGACAAATATAACATCACTGATGAAGCTATTAGAATTTTAAACCAGTTGGAATCAATATATGGCTCATGCCCAACACTATGTCATTTAAAAAGATTGAGAACTACATTAAACAAAAAAATTCCAATTAAGAAATGTGACCAAGGTGAGCTTAGAGAAGTTTTAAAATATATTCCGTTTGGCCAGTCGCTCATCTCTATTATAAAATTTCCTTGTATAATATAACTTCGCATTAGATCGATTGTGTATATATCGAAGTTCTTTTTATTTTCTAATTGATTTGATTACTTCTTCAAAGACAATCAACCACTATGTTTAAAAAAAATACTCTTCTTATCAACATCACATATGAAGAAAAGAAAAGAATTTTGCATTTGCAATTTATTGTACTCGGACAATATTGAAACCTTCCTATAAAAGAAACGTTCCTGTCAAAAGAATAAAATAAAACAAGAGCAAATCTTATATTTTCATCAAACGTTGATTTTTTTTTCTATACACAAGACAGTATGGACTACAAGATTATTTCGTAATGTTCCAACCTCCCGAACTTAAATTATGTTGATTGAGGAAGACTCATTTTCATTTTTTGAAAGAAAGAAGAGTTTCTCTTATAGAAAAGTTTCAGTGGTACCAGAGTTAGCTGTAAATGAAAACTCCTTTACTTTACTATTCTTTTCTTTGCACGTGATGATGATAACGAATAATTTTTTGAAACATAGCGGTTGACTGTCTTTGAAGAAGTAATCGAATCAATTAGAAAATAAAAAGAAGTGTGATATATATATATAAGCTGTATAATGCAAAGTTATATTATACAAGGAAATATTCTACAAAATAGAAATAAGAGAGGGATGCAGAAAGAGCAAAATAACGACCAATAAGAATATATTTTGAAGCGTTTTCTAGTTGAAACGGGTTTCATTAGTGTCGTCATTATTCGATACATAATGTCATTTATTGTTTTTTATATACAGGTGCATATCTACACATAAATGATGCTGTTAAACTATTAATTCACAGCGGTCCATCTGTCTTAGATAATACTGACAATCAAAAAAATACATATTAAACATAATATGGACGGTATCACGATTGGAACATCAACAAATTTCCTAATGTCTACTATTATGTGTATTGAATCTGGTGCAAAACAACAAACAGCTCCAAGTGTTATACCATTAGGTCAATTCAAATTTGATAAGGGTGTGGGTGGGTGTGGGTGTGAGTATAGGTGTGGGTGTGGGTGGGTGTGGGTGTGGGTGTGAGTAAAGAGACCCGCAGCCACACCCACATCCTCAAGATAGTTTCAGTCTGAATAGAATTTATCTTGTGCACAATTGTAATAGTAAAGCATACAATTGTATACCTCTCTTTGCCCATGTAATTAATATTTTTCTTTATTAATGATTTGTATTGAAAGTGAATAAATAAAAACAGTCTATGCGATTGGATAAAGTCAGGCACTTAAGACAACATTATTTTTATGACAATAGATTTTTATTGTGAAACACATGTGGATTTGATATGGAGTAATAAATTTTAGAGTAATAGTTGTAGAGGAGCACAAAGCTGATAGAAAATAGAATATAAAAAGTTGATTTGCCAATTTTCGACAAAAAGTTTGTCAACAATATCACGAATAGCTGTATGTTGTGATAAATGACTTAAAGATATTTGTATTCTACAGCTTTTATATTTGTTGCATTATACGTAAAAATACGTACTGTTGTCGCATAGTATTGAAATTTGTCAATATAAGTTTGGTTATATAAGCATTTGAATATTAACTGCGTTAATACTTAGACTATTGAATAACTAATATGAATTTAATGAACATGCATTATCTAGCATGATAGATTGTGACAGAATAGTATGATAAAAAAATGCTCTTGTCTGTTACATCTTGTATAAACTGAAAAATATGAGAAAATTGAACTAATTTATTAATTTTTAAACTGACTAATAGTTGTCTTCATCTGCACATAAATTTCTGATTCAGACATTATTTAACTAGTTATGAATGAAATTTTCAAAAATTGATCGATTACGTGTTGAACAGTAATAGTTGTCTGCGAAAGTTTTCATAATTTTGAGAAAAAACGAAAATATGCAGCTTTATGGATATAATGATTGAATTTTTCGTGATAAACCGTGAAGTTATTACTAAATAGAAAAGCTATAGATATCTTATTCAAGAAATATTCATAAGGAAAACAAACTAGAGTGTAAGGTAGTGTCCTGCGGGAACGACTTTTTTCCCTAATTTTCCCATTCCCAT
>CAJNOP010002131.1:0-19855 GCA_905250075.1 Rotaria sp. Silwood1 | reverse complement strand
ATTCTTTTGGGCTGAAATTTTTAGGACTATCGAATGACTATGAGACCTATCTATTGGCAAAATTTCAGGTCAAAATTCTGCAATTCCATGTTTTTATATATGCCTTGCCATAGGCCGAAAATTCAGTAAAACGGTCATAACTCAAGAAAGACAACGTATGGGGATGAACTCTTTTAGAGTTCTTCTAGTCTCATCGGGTTCTACTTATGGACAAAATATGAACCCGATCGGTGATTAACACTTGGGATAGTTCCCTCGTTAGAGTATGCACAGAGCTTTCTAGAGTGGCATTCGGTGAAAGATATGGTGGGCAAAGCTCTCTAAGGCCCTGAGCACATGATAGCGACCATGGGGGAATTTATTTATCATGAAAAGTAGAATGAGCTAAGGCCTCTAGAGTCATTGATCGTGAAAAATATTTCGGTACATTTTTCTATCTTGCGTCCATAGGCGATAAACTCGCATATGCACTGAAAAAAGTAAGGTACCATACGAAACCGTACTAGGGTTTCAATTTTTGAAACAAAATCGGAACTCCCGTATGGTTTCGTACAAACAAGATGTCGTGCAGACCCTTCATTTTGTGTTTCTAACACAAGGATTCCGCAGCACTATTTTCGTACTGGACTCATTATTCTACTAATACATTTATGCATCCAAATTTATTCCTTACCCATTTATACCTTAACCTGTCCCCTTAAATCTGTCCTCCACCCTTATTCCTAAATATAATCCCCTTATTTTTTCCTTAACATTATTTTCCTAAATCAATCCCATCCCATTTACCTATTATTAACCCTTATTTCTAAATCCAACTCCCTTACTCCATCTCTAGCCTTCTTCTTCTGGATTTATCCCGTCTCTCTTGTTCCTAAATCTAACTTCCTTAATCTATCCGCTTAAATCTATTGTTCATCTCCTAACGTTGAATCTAAATCCGGAAATCTATTCGTAATTTCCATAAATCTGCACATTTAAATCTATTTTTAATCCATATTGCTGATTCTAAATTGTTTAATCAATCGTTCAGCACTGTTTTTATACCAAATTTATTATATTCATGCTGAACATTTCATATATGTATATTATTCCTTCAATTCATTCGTAGGCCGTAATTTCTACGTCTAAGCCCTTATTTCTATTTTTAATAGTTCACTGCTATATCTAAATCTTTGTATCGCTCATCAACGCCTTATTTCTATATACAGAGCTGTAATTGGATGCACAACCTCTTATTTAAGAATCTAAGCTGCTGTTGAATTTATCCTGAACCACTTTGTTACATTTAATCTTTTATCTCTATGATTAATACTTCATATCTGTATCATACTGCTTAAATCAATCATGAATCTTTTATTTTAATATCTAACTACTGGTTTTCATTCTTTACACTTTACCACTAAATCAGAAGCCTTACATGTATGGAGAGCAGGTTAGTCCTTAATCTGGAATTTGTTTGTGTATTGTATAAATAATCATTGGAATATTGTCGCGTGTTTTCAGCCACCTGTACCATGTCATCAACATTTAAGTTCACTGTAGTTCCATCAGGATGTCAATAGAAACAAAATTTGTAAAATGCAATCAGTGCTCAGTATAATTGTCATTACTAATCCTTTGAAAACAGCATTTATGGTCTGTATTGGTAGAAATTTTCGCATTAATCATCGCGTGTCAGGACTGACGCTCGTTTATTTCCATAATGCAGAAAACTCTATAGGATCATGAACACAGTCTACAGTCAACACGCGAACATCATCATTACAGCCCATATTGATCAGTTCATTTCTTGTTAACGGCCTATTTTGTGGATCTGTGAACGAGTGCAGTTCCAATTTGAATAGTGCTCTGATTGAACGAGGTTTTGAAAGTCTATCATTATCAATAGACAAACGTGTATATGTCATCGAACAGATTAAAGCACTCGGAACGAATAAAAAGTGACTATCAATATCAATTAGATTGAATTCAAAGTTAGAAAAAAGTTGAGCAATCGTTGCTTTTGTGATCATGCTGACTAATCTGCATGCAAATAGTCTCATTTTCAGACGCACTTCAATGTATTAATTAAAGTCGTGATTTAGTTTGTACGAAGAATCAAACGTGCTTTGTCTGTTACTTGTTTTTAATGCATGCAGCTATGTAGTCTACCTGCCTGTTTCTGTTCGTTATGAGTCACAAAACAAAATTGGCCCAGTCATACAGCCACTCATCCTTTAGTTTATTCGCTCTGCATCGTACATCACCGCGATTTCAGTTAGTATAAGATAGAAGGAGCACTTGATAACAGAAGCTTTTTATAATGTTAACATCTTTCCAGGTTTTATGGAACACATAAATAAATTCAAGTTTATCAAAGAGAAAATATTTTTGTCTCAAGAAAAAACTTTAGAATAAACTTATTCGGCATTCAGTTTTTACTTCATACAATTGCTTCTAAGCATAAGATGATGACAAAAGACTAGTGAAATAATAACGCGATCGGCTCGCATTACGTAGCATACAGTGTCGGTCTGTGAGTATGCGCATGGCTACAATACATAAGGATAGGATGATGATGTCGTGGTAATGGGCTACAGAAACTTGTGAGAATGAAAGGAAGATCTTATCAAAGTGTCCCAAATCTTCGAACTATCGCAAATTTGCTGCTAAAGATTACCTCTTACAAGTCATTGTCAGAACACACATAATTCCCGAATGGTCGAAAAAAGTTCGGTAGTTATGAGTGGAGATCTGATGATCTTCTCTTTACTGGCTTGTCATAATTATTATCAGTCTTAAGTATGAGAAAATAAATCGACAAGTCTAAATTAAGGACTGAGAAAGATAAAGATTTCCCACGACTGAATTTTGCAGATTTTCAGTTATGAGAAGCTTGATAGAAGAAATAAATTTACACTCGAAACAATGTTTCAATTGTCTGGATTTTCTTTCAATAGTTTCTAGGTGTGTTTGGGATCATAGAAGAAAATTATGTTTGCATCACTACTCTGAATGAGATAGTGTAAATGGTTTCAACAATTGGATTAATTGTGTACCGATGTAAACTTTATTTTTGAGGATTGGATAATTTGAAGAACAAAAATAAGTTTCTATAGATTGATGATAATATCAAATGATACAAGACTGCTATATTACTACCACTCAAGGCATAAAATCAGGACGAAAAGTCATGTAAATTACATGATTTTAATGAAAGTTTTTCCACAGAAAAATGTTGGCTAAAACCAAAAATATACCATTTCTGATAATGAGACAGGTATTTTTTTATCTGTTTTAAAGTAATTTATCAGTTTCAAAGTTTTCATTTCATAAAATGATTGAATTGGCATGAAAGTCATGAAATGAAAATTATTGAATTTTCATCAAAGTCATACAATGAAGAAGACCAATAACAAAGAGGTAACCTTTTTTGTCACTTCAGCCATCTGCAGACTAAAATGACATAGTCTTATCTGTACTTGACTTAAAGTCTCCAATGATATCTTTTGAGTGGATGCACAATGAAATTTTGCAAGACAGATTTACCTTATTGTCGCGTAAAGTGACACCTAATTACAGTATTGAAATTAATGATTTATGATGGTGGAAAAGATAGCATAAGATATCTTATCTGTCCTTACACATGCCGCATTGCGAAAAAGCGATATGTATATAGGGAAAGATATTTGGGTTAAGATTTAATTAATCATTTTCATCGTATATTATCAAGGTCATGGAATGCAAATGATGCAGAAGTAATAAAACTAATCTAAGTATTTGTACTTTTTGTGAACTTTACAAAGTTATGACATTTCTCAATGAAAATTGCCAAAACAACCATTTAAATGAAACTATTTTTGTTTCCTACATAGTTAGATGTGGGAAAAATCGAGCTGAGGAGAAAGTAAAAAGTGTTTTGTTCTCTAAAACAGAAACTTCTTTCAAGAAAAAGAAATATAAGATAATATTCAGAAAGCTTGACATAATTCTAGACTCATTTTTGTAAAAAAGATTGCACTGTTGGCTCTTCTCATATGTATCAATCCATCTCTGACATTGTTATTTTTAGCCTGATGATTATTAAGAACCAATTTATTGGATTATTTTATTTTGCTTCCCATTATTAATACGGCAAATGTAAGAAAACATGCATATTTTTTTAATATTTCATCCAAGCTTTACGTCGATTACATGATTCAGAAACCAAATCGTTATATGGAGGTATAGCACTCAATAATTGCTGGTTAACAATGTTTCCACCACCAAAGATAACACGACGCGAAGCATTATTATAGAATTGCTGCCATTGTTCAGCTAATTGAGGTGTCCATTTTAGATCCATTAATAATTTCTTAAATTTATCATAATTATCAATTTCTCTAAAATAAAATTTTTCCTTGAAATCCTGTATCTATATACATATACTTATTGATATCTATCATTCGTAAAACTTACAATGAATTTTTCAAAAAACTTCGCCATGATGACAAATCATTTTCTGTTCTACATTGAAAAAGATTATCTATTCGCGGATAATACATAAATGCATGAATACACATTTCGTCTTTTGTTCATTCACCACCCTATAAATAAAAGAAAATGATTGGGAATAAAAGTATTTGTTATCATCAATATACCAATGTCATTTCGTCTTTATTTTTTGTATTGTATATGCATCGTGTAGCAAATTCATCACCCTAACAAAACATAAGATAAGTAGAACATATCTTATTAGAATACCAGATAATTTATGAAACGATATCAATGTAAATGCTACTTCAACATCCGGACATGATTCTTTTTATTATGTGACAGTTATCACAACACCAACTAGCATTTGTAACAAAAATCCAAAAATAACTTCGAGTAATTCAGCTTTGTGTCTCCTATAATCATCGAGTTAGGAATTTAATTCGATCTCACTTTTGCAGCATACATTTTGCTCGTTCTATTTAAGATAGAAAGTCATATATTCTTTGATAAGGATTGATTCCGTAAGTGCATGTTATGTCTGTAATATCGATTATTTATGATCTGATTGATCGATGTTAGTCACATATGAGACTCAAGCTCAATTAACAGTTTTAGCTAGGTAAATACTAATATAGAAAATACAGTTGCTTCATTTACTGTTTTATTTATGAATCAGATAGTATGTTTATAATGTACAGATGACGATGAAAAAAGTGTTCGGATCCAAGTCAACAAATATCTGGGTAAATTTACCAAATTAAAACGTTCAGATTTGATGCAAGTCTAGTTGTGACATGTAAATGAGCTCATCGATGCTACGAAGTTTGTTACAAAAACCCAAATGGCAGAAATACTTCTGGTCAGTTTGTAGTATTCCATGACTTTCAGCAAAGTGTCTCGAGTATATTGTAGAAAATGTTTAGAAACGTTATGTGAACTGTGACATTGTTCTGTAAAATGTTCTGAAATGTATTAAAATGAGTTTTCGAGTATTTCATATTTTTGAAATTCTGTTTAAAATCTAAATTTCTCAATGTTCATAGTATGTATTGCAATTTTTGTTAGCTTTTACTACAAAAATTATACACTTTCATTAAGAGGATCTGTCTCAGACGAAATTTAGAAAGATTATGCAACTGAGTGTATTTTTACAAACGAAAGAATATAAAAATATAAAACAAATTATTTTACACCCTCGAACAAAAGTCTTTTTCCTTTTTCTCTTTTGATGCTGTCATCCTTTATATTAAGTTTCTTACTGAGTAAAGATATGATATGAGAGTTTTGTTACAGTGTGATTTGTGCACCAAAATAAAATAAAACTTTCATGTTATATTGCTACTCAATAATAAACTTAATTCAAAGTTCAATAGCATAAAAACACCAAGAGACAAAAGATTTTTGCTCGAGAATGCACGTCCTACAAAGGAACCGATGCATGAGTTTTTTATATATTTAATTCTTAAGAACGAGTCAAAGAACCAGTTTTAAAATAAAGTGATCAATATAATGACATGCTGTACCACATAACAAATTAATCACTTGAATAAATGAATTTCCAGAAAAATACAAGGGAAGAACTGCATTACTAGGCCATGGTTACGATCATTTTATTAAATGTTCAGCTTACCGCAAGATATTACAAGAGAAACTGACTCAAGGAATTTCAACACGAAACTTAGTCCAAAAAAAGGACTTCATAGTCTCTCTTATATTATGGAGGTCTCATCCAATACGAATAGTATCTTTCCGAGATATTGGATACATAAAAAAACAAGATTTTTGTTTTTCGAATATTTTGCACGAAAGAAACATTTTTGAAAAACGGACATCACAAGGACTGTAAGTTCCATTTCTGGACAAAATTTTAGACTTAAATTTCAGTAAAATAATCATAAACCGAAAATAAAAGATTGAATGGTGCTCTTTCAGAAAATATAAGCTCAAACGGAAAGTATCAGTTGGTTATGTTCCTTTTTTTTCGTGAGTCTAGAACGATTTCAGAGATACGCAATTATATTCTGATAGTTGACAAGGAAGAATACTTTTCTGGCTTTTCGACCACGTGGAAGAGTTTTACAAGGATAATGAATGATGATATTTGGACCTGAAATTTTTCTCAAAGATCAATCTCTTGGTTGCTCGAATGTACTAAATTTGCTCTCGTCTCGAGATACAAAGTTAGAAAAATGTTCATGTGTTACAAAAAGTCAGAAAAAGCTAGGTCTCCTGAAAATCCAGTGTCTTAAACAAAGCATTTACTTAGTTGAAAGTTTTAAGATGCTCTACAGATCGTAAAACCAATCTTTGGACACAATTCCAGCATGGAAATGCATCATCTTTTTAGCTGTAAGCCACTTGCATACAGTGGAGCGTGAGTGTAGATATTGTTTAACCGGCCCACATGCTCACAAATGACCTTAATGGCTTATCTCCTTTGTGAGAAAGATATTGAATAACCGTAAGTTTACTTTAAAAATGTATCATTTTTGAAGTATCTATCTAACTTTTTTTACCTGAAAGAAGTTTTAAATTTTAGCAAAAGAATTAGAAAAAGCGAGGAATGAATTTATTTTTTTGTCGTACTGGATAGAGTTTGATCGGTTTTGATAGACGATTTTCAAACTGATAATTAAAATTGAAAGAATCTGCATTGAATAAGTATTGCACAGCTCGATTACTACGAATCACTTTTGTCCACATACTTCGACCTAAATATTTAATATTATTGACCATAGATAACACTCTGCTGGTGCTTTATTACCTTGTAAATGAGTGTGTGGAAGAGCACCAATAACTGTGATTCCAGACTCAGGAAAATTCTATAAATAGATAAGAAAAACCAACAATTGCTTTCAGATTGTTTTAACTAAGCAATAGCGTTTACAACATGTATATTGTGTCCTGTTATAAATATTTATTTATACATAAGAAACTGAATTTTTTCTGAATTTTTAAGGGGAGGGTCACTCTTCTTTCTAACATTTCTCTGGAACAATTCAATGAAAAATGCTGAAAATTTCAGTACAGATAAATTGAGATCATTGAAACGAATGACTTATTAAGATAGGAAAGCAAGGAATAGGTCTCCTTATCTACATACTTTACTGAAGTTGGTTGGGCAATAAGAATCGATTATAAAACGATCGACATGTGGTGGAATAGCAATCCCATACGCACTTGATGACAGACCGAATATAACATAGCCAAGATCATACTGACGAAGTTTGCTATCAACATAAAATTTTATGCCCGAACTGTCACGACGGTCTATTAAATTGATGATCTAGTACAATGTCTTTCTTCTCATAAACAACTGATCTCATACTTGATAATAATCGTGCATTGTCATAATGCACTTGAACCATAAAATATTTTACGGGAAGATCACCACCAATAGGATAGCCAGCTTCAGGAACATATTCTGAAACCTATTGAAAATTTTTTTCATTCTTATTATTTTTCGTTATTTGTACTATCAAACTACAGTCTTACATGATCTGCACCAACAGACCACATCGTCATCATATTTGATACACATGTTTTTATCTGTTTGACTATTTGATCACATTCACCCTCGGGCAAATTGGTATCATCAAAATTAGTTGTTTCAGGATGACACTCATACGTATCCATATGATGAACAAGATCACGATTTGTAGAATCAATAATTATTTTGTGCTATAAAAAACAATTAGTATTTCATCAATTATTGGAATTGCATCATACTGCAATAGCATGACGTTTCATGGGAAAATGGCTTGGTAATTTGAATACTTTGCAATAATATGTTGTATCAGTTGGTGGAACTAAATACTAATATGAAAATAAATATTAATAAAATAAAAATTATCAAAAAATAGCTTTCAGTCTATAACAAACATTATTCATTAAGAAGTCGAATGAATCAAATTCAGCAAACTTGCTTTCTGGAGGTGGATCACTATAAGACTGTAGTGGAATAATACGTGAGCCTCGCCGATTTTCGTGATATGAAATATCGTCATCTAGTTGACCTATATTTGGATCCATTAAACCATAAGCAAATATAAGAATATTCGTTCCCGACTAGATAAATATATTCTAGTAAGATACATAAAAAAAATTGATAATCTTATACTTTAATTGGCACATCCATTGAATCACAAGTGTCTAACAAACGTTTAAATTGAATTGCTGTCCATCCATTTTGTTCACGACCTTGAAGACCATGCCAATCCATTGTTGTAGTATCAAGAATAGGTTTTGAAAAATTAAAAGCATATCGATCCTAATAAAATGACTGAAGTTTTCAATAAAATTTGGAAAAACACTGTATGTTTGACACGAATAGAAAGAAATGAAGTTATTCAATGTTTACAATTGGCAATCAAATTGTGTCTATTTGTCAAGGTTATTGTGACACTAACAGCAGTTTTCTTACTTGAAAATGAACGTTACCCGCTTCACCGATCCAACCCATGCCGATATCTGCACCTGTCATACCACCGGCTAAATATTAATTTATTGAATATGATAGAGGACAAATTAGAAAATTTAGATGAGCTCTACCTGGACTAATGCCCAAAGCGATCCAACCTCTAGTTTTAATATGTAACTCGAACATTATTTCTTGTTTAACATTGTCCACTGACCACCAAAGATCGGCGACATTTTTTTCAAGTTCTGTCGAATATTGGTATTTAGTAAATGGTCTGACAGGACTCGAAATAGAATAGCTATCTTTCAATATCAATAGCATCACCAATATTTGAGAGATAAGAGCTATCCATATCATTTTAACTTAACTAAAAAACATGACAGATATGTGTTTTAAGCATATAGAAATAAACTTATGTAGAATATTATACTGATGTTGTCGAGTTATACGCATTTATAGTAAATTAACAAAACCTTTAAAATGTTTCTTTGAGGCTCACTGCACAACTATAATACGATTATGTGCATGCTTAAAACATCTTTAGATTTGAATGGACCTCGAATTAAATTGATATTTATCCTTGGATTTTAGTCGAGTCATCTATCTTTCTTTAATTACGTGATGATCTGAATTAGATTTATATGTAAAATAGAAATTTGCACATAGCAAGAACAATTTGTCATTTCTGTTGGATTAGAGAATATACTATTTGAATATTTATGCAAGCATTTTGCAAAAAAAGTGATTCCGCACCTAAAGAAAGTTATCTCACTATCTTGTTCCAGCTTCATCATTAGTTATGTCACCCACTCGTTCTTTGCGTTTAATCGATAACAAAAGTTTACTAATTTACTGTATTCTAAAGTAAAACCCATTCAATAGCATTATCACCATGATTATGAGGACTGATGCTCTTGCTATTTTTATTATTTTATAGCCTATATCTTAGTAATAGAGAGTGATCATAGATAAAACTAATTAGTATTCATGACTATTTTAGATCTTGATCTTGATATGAACTCCATAGTGACCGAAAACAAATCTATTCGTCATAGCAATATACCACTTGGTACGCTCTAACTAATTTAGCCCAGTGTTGCTACCAATCATCAAAAATCTGAATCGGTTGTATCTATGGTTTATATGTGTGATGGACGAGAGTAACTACTTGTTTTTGCATGTCTGAAGTATTTTGTGTATCAATAAAGATATGCCAACATGCATTTTATATTGCTACGAGCACTACTTTGAGAAGGATAATAAGATGTAGAGGACTTTCGTCAAATTTCTTATGACTTTTCACATCATGAGAGTACAATAGAATAGACTGTCATCTCACTGTAAGCTAAATCAATCAAAAAAATAACCTATCACTTAAAGAATAGGCGGGTTTAATCTAATAATGTTAACTCTAGATTTTGAGCAAGCAATCTTTTGACGAAGTCATTCGAGTGAAGCTAATGTGTATAATACATAACAAATAAATAAATATAGAGTTGTTTTCGATGACACGTTTCACATCTTCACAAGATGGCAGTCTTCTGAACTTTGTTAATAAATCTAGAATAACAGTGAAAATAAAAAAGTGATTATTATCCTATATTAAACTTAAAGGACATAGGCACAAAAATGCAGAAGAATTAAAACCATTTATTAAACAAAAATACTGAGAAAATTACCGCTTTCACGAGTGCATTAAGCAGACTATAATTAAATACTAATATAGATTCCCAAAAAAAAAGAGGAATAAGTTTATTACTACACATATTTAAGAACGAATAGTCTTTAATTGATAATCAACATGATGTTCTTCTACGAAATCTTTGATTTGTTGACAAGCCTATTTTTCTTTGATAATTACTGATAATTTAGCTATGACTAAATATTTGTTAGTATAGCAAGTATGATTATAATGTTAGTTATCAAATTCATGAGCTATTGTTTTTGATAACGACTATCTATTCGACTAAGATAAAGAAGACCAGTGAAAGCATCAGCATAGTGGAATGCCAATATTATCATAATCAAATAACTTTTGACATTTTGCCATAAGGCTACCTGTATGCGTATACGATCCGATGAATTCTTTTTGAATATCGCTTGAATTAATTTGATCATTTGAAAAAAAAGGTAGTACTATAAATACAGATTCCATTGATTATGAAGATTGTCTATGATTGACTAGTATTCAATGAGTAGAAAATAAACGAAAAAAATTGATAGAGGGTCTCCAAACAGTTAGATCTTATATCTATCTGATTGAAATAGCCTATCTAAGCAATTTTTGTCTGTAAGCGTTGAAAAAATTTGATTTGTAATGCAGTCCATTTATTTCTTCAAATAATCAAATTCATGAGATTGTCTCGATAAAAATTCTTAAAATTATGACCAGAATGCTTTTTTCAATTCTGACCGTCGACTATCATTATCATTAATAGATGAAGAAAAAAATGACAAGAAGTAGAACATTGACAAGCCTATTGAAAACAACAATGTAAAACATAACAAATAATATTTCAAACATGCAAAGAAAAGTTAGGAAATATTAAAAAAAAATACTTTAATGCAATTTTCAATAAAAACCCATCCGACGAGTTCAATTCATCAAAATCTATTTCCATGTATATGTAGCAACTGCTGTGACTTAGTCTTGTTTTTCGAGATTTTACTAATTGAAAATTTCTAACTAAATAAATTTTTTCAACCATTTTTCATGAAGAAATTTTAACAATAAACTAAACTATCAAAATAAATTTCACTATTTCAATAGAAAATTTTATTATTGTTTGGTAATTAAAAAATATCTATAGTGAAACTACTCAAGTATTAGAAACAATTTCTTGATTATATTTGTATGAAATATTTCTAAGAGCATAGAATCATGTATCTTCCTTATTAATCTTTGCGCTTTCTCAGAATAATCTAATAACTACAAAAACATAAAAGAAAAATCTATAATAAAATAAAGACACAAGAAATTAAATTTTTAATTTAAAAAAAAAAGTCAGTTTTATGTGATCAATGAAAAGTATAACTCAAATCGAAACAAAAATCTGTAAAATAATATCATTTTTAGTCAAAAATCTTACATCAACGAATAAATATCTTTGACATATTTGATCATACGAGTTAATTATTATGGAATGTGTACTTAATACACTAGATAAAATACTCTTGAAAATACTCACATAAAGTTGTTATTTAAATAATTAAATCGATATTCTAGAAATGTTTACAAGATTCAAAAGATTTATTTTGCTCTATTTCTTTATACTGTAACACATTGTGAACATGTTTATAAATGAATGACTTGTACACATTTGCTTACTAAATTCATGAACTTTTCTTCATTTATTTCTTAAAATATATTTAAAAAAAGAACGGAATAATAACAAATGTTCGTGAATCTATTTGATTTTTTTCTAACGAAAAAACCGCCAATCAAATGGTTCAACAGCTGTATGTTTAATTGGTGATATTGGTGGTTTAGTTGCTTTCCATGTACCATCATTTTGTTTAGCAATACAATGCATTGATAGAAAAGGAACACGTAAAACAAGAAATTTCAAATCATTAATACGTGGCTGACCACCGGTCAATTGTCGAGTACATACTTCAATTGTTGGTGCCTAAAAATACAAATTTTCTTTTTATTTTCTCAAAAATTAATGTAATTAATCTTACATGACCAACAATCAGTAAATTTCCTCCATCCATTTCATGATTTTTTAAAATTGATGTTACAGTAGAATGACTTCTTGTGTAATACATTAATTCATCTTCATCCTTCCTAAGACTTTCAATAGGATGAAATGCTTTATAAGATTTATCGACATTATATCCATTTCTTGTTAATTCATCTAGATCAAGAAATGGCCATTTTACCGGTACAACAGAATACCATTTGAGAAATTCGAAAAGACATGGTTCAATACGAATTGGTCTTTTATCACGTATTTGAAGGCCTTCAAGAATTTTATCAGCTGTTTGAACACAACGTAATGCAGGTGATGCATAAACATGATGAATTTCAACACCTTGTGCAGCAAGTTCTTCACCAACCATTTTACATTCATGTAAACCTAATTCAGTTAATGGAGGATCAAATAAAAAATCTTTCAAATCTTTTCTTGTAACCATTGTTTTAGGTAAATTTAAATTAAGTCGACGATATGCACCAGTTGTTTTATCAAATACTTGATCAAGCCAACTAGCACCAAATGTTGAATCAACTCGTTCAGCATGACGAACAACTAATAATTTTTGTGGTTCACAATACAATGATTGAGATGATTGTTGAGGTATTGTTTGTAGAATCATTGGTAATTTACTAAGACGTAATGAACGACGACGATTTAATGAATGAGTACTGGAATCACGCGGAAGGTTAAGATTTGTTTGAGCATATGGTTGTACAGTTGGATGAACAGTACTTTGCTGGTGATTCATTATTATTGGTTGAAGTGGCTGTTGTTGATTGATAAATACGGGTTCGGATAAACGTTTTCGATTTTTTCGTGCATCATTTAATTGATTGGAATTTTTTTCACGTAGAAGAACATTATTATAAAGATTTTCAATAAGGGTTTGTTGAATACGAGGATGATTTATGGTAGAATATGATATAGTGTTAGGCTGTAATGATGATTGGGATTGGAAAGATTCATTTGTTTGAGATGATGATTGAGTTGAAGATTGTATACCATTTCTACTTATATTACTAGACGAAACTAAGACTGGTGTAGGAGAGATTAGTCCAGCTGTTGCTGAAACATTAAAATTGAGTAAACTATAACGAAGTTGTTGTTGTTTCTGTTGTTGTGCAGTTGTACTAGTATCAGCAAATTGAATAGGTGTTTGAGCAAATGAAGCAGGTGTAGGAATACTCGGTGAATTTGAATACATATTATTAATATTGACAGAATTCGATTTATTCCTACTATTATACCATTTTGATCTGAAAAAAAGTAAAATACGATAAGAAAAAAAAGGCCATCTATGTTATTCAATGTAATTCATGGTTATCTGTCTACGTTGATAAAAGATACGATGAGAAGAAGGTCATAGAATAGGGAGAAGACAAGTGATGTGTAAACTAAACAAATATACAAAATAGACATACCTGAGATAATTTTTTTAGAGAATATAATTGGTTTGATATGCACAGCAGTAATTGCTATAGTCACATTGGTTACTGCATATACATACTGTAAGTATGTGTGCATTTTTATTTTATATATCATCGGTAAGGACAATCATGTTACCTGTGAGGTAGCCATTCTAATTACCTCGTTATATACATTAATGTATGTATGTCTTTCTCCTCATGCTTAACTTCGTATGCTGATTCTTCGTTGCTTGAAATGATAAATCGCGTGAGTTGATTTATGTTTTTTGCAATCTAATCATTATCAGTGATGGGTTAAATAATGACGCAAATGTACGAATGAATACCGTTTAGAAAAAAAAAAGAATGTGCCATGTACAGTGTATACACAGTCATTATTACTTACTGATTTTGATTTTATGTTCTTGCACGTTTTATATCAAGCTCAAATGAACAATAACGATACAAGATCTGTATGTGTTGACCTTATATAGTATCAAAACAAAAAGAAAACAACAGATTGTCTCGATTGATTTGCTTTCATGAAAAACCCAGTAATACAGGTGTATGATAGATAACTACATTAATCAATAAAATTTTGTCATGTGTCTTGAATATATATATATAAGTGCGTTTTTTCAGGCAATAATCAAGCTGAAGTAAACAGTGATGAATAAAAGAAAAAGAATGATAGTTGACAATGATATCGAATATTTTAAATGAAACTGTCAAAATAATATCTTTCGAATTATAATTATTCAAAAAGACAAGGGTATGAAAATAAATCGATTATTTTCACATTTATGTCTGCATATCATTAAAAAAAAGCTATACTCTACCTCTATTTTTTTTATCTATTAACAGACAAAAAACGACCATGTGACCATGTTCAATTATAAGCACCCTAGATATCAATCTAAATGAGTTAAAAATGACATTTATTCAATAAAAAACAAGTTCGTTATTCATAAATAATGTTTTTTTTCAGTTTCTACTAAAATTTAAATAGCCTGATATATCCAAATAATTCATCTTAATTGAAAGAGTTTCAATTAAATTTGTTTATGATGAAGAAGATACTTATCAGTCACTTTCTCACTTGCAAGGTCACGACTGTATATGTACTGGTTATTCATTCGAGCATGTTATTAACAACAGAAAACGAAAAAGGAAATTATTCATAAGCAGATATTACGATAGATAAAATATATGAAATATTTTTTGCACGTGAAGAAATAGATACTGGTTTATTTTCGTGTTAGTGCATTATAGTCTGCACCATAACTAAATTGTTCTCGAATTCAAACGTTTCCCATTTTTTTTTCTTTTAACAAAGCGTAATATCGATTGTTCGAATTCAATGTGAGACAGAATCATTGTTGACTATTAAATAGCGAAAATGTATCTTCACAACAACACATTCTTCACATAAAAAAATGTTTCGAAGGTATATAACAAACTATATACAATATTAACAAGTCAAAGTGACACTATAACATGTTTCTCTCATTTGTTGATTTCAAAACATATGACCGAAATGTACTGTTATAATTAGAAAAAAAACACATTATTTATTGTTGCATTGGGCATAGTGATGAAAATTCAATTCAGTTTGGATTGAAAGAACCTTGAAAAACTTAATTTATGACAAATAGGAATAAATAATTTTATGAAGAATGATTACAAATCTCTTAGAAACTTAATTCTCTTCAATTATAATATTAATTGTAAAACTGTATAGTTAGTTTTATTTATCATATTATGTAGCTACATGAATAAATCACGGAGAGAACTTGGAATAATAAAATTTTAATTATATGAAATATATAAGGTCTTTTACGTAATTGACGTCATCAAAACTTTTTGTTCGATTATGTCTCTGCTTGTTGACATATGCAAATGCATAAAAGTATCAACAACAAAATGAGAGTTATAAAAAGTTAAATAAACAAAAAAAAAAAAGGGGAAGAAAAATCGAGAATAAAATACAGTAGAATATAATCGTAGTGAAATGAAGCAAGTACGGTAATGATTGAACAAAATGACAAGTAAAAATGAGTTACTGTTTATTAGTAATATACATTGCGATGAAAAATTGAATCAAAAGAAGAGAAAAAAATCTATCTACACTTTTCAATACTGAAAACGCGAGACAAAGTAATACATGATATATATATATATAGCTCACATCGAGTGACTTCATTAATAATATTTGCTGTGAAATTTTTTAATTACTTTTTTACATCTGATTTTTTTAATTTAATTTATTTTTCATACTCATTTTTGCATTCAAAAAATATTCATGTTAATAAAAATTAATTAATAATGTAGATTTTTTTTAATGTCATGCTTAAACATTATTATTTTTTTTCATCTTACCGAATTTTTTTACTTATATAAATATGCAAGAGAATTCCTACAAGTATGCCAGTGAATAATATTCTATTGCTATTCGTCAATTTTTATTCTGTTCCTTTTTAATAAATGATACAACCAGGCAACCAACATAAAACAAAAATACAATGTCTTTAAGCAAAACTGTAGATTTTGCTCAAATATTAACAGAATTAAAAGATGGTTCAATATTAACAAAACGAAAACGTAATGGAGAAAAATATTCACGTCATTTTTATCTTGATGCATATGAAGATTTTATCTCATATCATCAATCGGAAAAAATTTTTGCTCAACCACGTCGCTGTAAGTCGTATCATTTTCTTTTTATTCTGAAAAAAGAAATTATACACACAATATTTTCTTGATGAAACCATTTATCTATATGTTTGGAACATAGATTACATTCGAGATATCGACGAAATTCGAACTGGCTTTCATACGCAAACATTTGATGAACTTCATAAGCAAGATATTATTCATTTGGACCATGTAAGTTATTCATTTGAATAATTTCAACAATCGTTTGAGATTTCTTGTTAAATTTTAAAAATTTATCCTATTAAATATTGACTAATATTTTAATTGCATCTATCCACTTTTTTGGTACATTTCTCAAATGAAACTCGACTATTACTCTTATGGGTTTCTTGCATTGATAAAATATACCTTGAAGAGATGCGAGATCTATTAGCTTAAATATTTTTTTTTATTTATATATTTGTCTGTGAAAAGAATAATATCTAGGAAGTATTTGCATTCTCTATTATTTACAATAATTATCGAGATGAACTTCATTTAATGGCAAATGATGAACAAACAGAACGTAAATGGGTACTAGGATTACAATATTTAATCGATCTTTATACACAAAAACGAGCAAGACATATTATTTATGATACGAAGTAAGAGATACATTTATTAAATCAATTATCTATTATCCTCATGTATTTTCTTTTTATTAGCTGGATTTTAAGCCATCTACGATTTGGTGATAAAGATAAATCGAATACCATCACTAATCTTGAATGTCAACAATTACTAGCTGATTCGTTAAACGTGGAACTACCAGAAGATGTTTTTGAAAAACTTTTCCAAGTAAGATAAATCTAATTCACATTATTTTGCGAAATACGATCTAAAAGAAGCGTTGAAGAACAGAGGCAGAAATTTAAATCTTCTTTCTCTCGCCACAGACATGACAGATATCTTAGCAACGATTCTGTGAACTTTAGTGGAAAGTGAACATGTTGAAAGGTAAAGATATCGAACGATACATCTGTTGAGAATGATAGAGTATGACAAGAGCAGTTCCTTTCTACCCCTCCTCATTCATACATTCACATTTTCATGCTTCGATTTTGTTTGTAGTATTTTTTTAATCTTTTGACCATAGTAGAGATTACCTTAGAAACGACTGATCACAGAAATGACAGACGCCTTAGCACTAATCCACCTTTTTGTGCGTCACAGACTGTGACAGGCGTTGTTGATATATGATCTCAGAGGATATATTAATAATGTCTTGATCTAATATACGAACTACTTTCTTATTGTATTTCTTGAGAATTATGTAAAAGGATGGTGAAAAAATGTGCTCCAAAAGACATAGAATAAAATAATCTTCCTTTGGCTAGCAACAGCAACTACATCGTATTTCATATATTAATTCCGAAAGAATGGCGCTAACAGCTTTTTACTTCGTTACTATTTTGTATTACTTAGGAAACAGATAAAAATGGTAAAGGTATTTTGACTCCGGATGAATTTATAAATTTCTTTCAAATTCTTGCTCGTCGAATGGATCTTTATGAAATTATGCAAAAGTAAGTGAATAGAAACAGTTCTATTAGTTCAATTGATATATCTTTATTCAGATATGTGGAAAATGCTGATGAACAAACAATTGAAACAATTTGTATGAATATTAATGAACTTTTGTATTTTCTTCAAACTGTTCAAAATGTAAGTTAACTGTATTTTATTTATTCATATACAAAAGAAAATAGTTATATTTCTGTAGCAAAATATTTTAACTTATTCATCAAAACAATTTAAAGATGATTTCACAGTTGAACCGATTACGACATACGAACAAGTACAAGAATTAATTACTAAATTTGAACCAAATATTGAGTTACAAAAAAAAGGTCTTCTTAGTCTCGATGGTTTGTATTCGTTTTAAATAAATTATTCGTTAGCTGAAGCTCAGAATAATAAAACTCGAAAGAAATCACTGAAAAATATAACATCTTGTTTTCCATAAAATATTAAAATTGATTCGAAATGTTATTTGGATACTGCTAAAAATGAGACATTGATTAAATTATCATCGTTGATATATATGATTTATTTATAGGCTTTCGAAATTTATTATTATTCGAAGATTTTTCTTTGACAAAGCCATGGTATTCTCGTCGACCTTATCAAGATATGACGAGGTACATTGAACAAAATTATCTTTTGATTGTTTTGATATTTTTTCTATCATATTTCAGACCATTAAATGAATATTACATAAATGCTTCACACAATACGTATGATTCTTCGATATGTTCTATATCAATGCAATAAGTAGAGTTATATAATTCTAGTTATCTATTCGGTAGTCAACTGTCTGGAGATAGTAATCCTGAAGCATATAATCGAGTATTACGTTCTGGTTGTCGTGTAGTTGAAATGGATTGCTATGATGGTGATGATGGCCAACCAATAGTCACACATGGATTTACATTTGTTAAACCATGTCTTTTCGAATCGATCATTCGACTCATCAAACCAAACTTATTCAAAGCATCACCGTAACTTTTCAAAAATCGACATACTTCAGATTCATTAGTTATTCATCAAATTTTCTGCTATAGTTATCCAGTTATTCTTTCAATAGAAAATCATTGTACGAGCACACAACAAAAAGAAATAGCTCGTATTTTGAAACAAATTCTTGGAGGTAAAATAGATGAAATTAAGTACACAGCATAACTTTTCTTTATCTATTTTTGTAAAGATCTATTGATCACTGTACCTACAACAGCTCAAACTTCATCGGCATTACCATCACCAGAAGATCTCAAACGTAAAGTTCTTATTCGAGTGAGTCAAATGGTTTTCTTTAAGAAAAATACTTCGTAATATCGGATAAATTATGCATTAGAGTATAAAAACATCATCGTCGACAACAACTTCCAAACCATTACAAGATAAAGATATTAATAAGAACATTATTGTTTTTGATCAAACAAATGAAGTCTGTTAGTTAGACTTATTTAACAATTATTTTTTATTTTAATACAAGTTTTAGATAGTTGAACCTGCTCGGACTGATTCGTTTGTCCTTTTAGAGAGTAAAGCCTTTAGAGAATCTGATGCTGCTAAGAATCTTTGTAAGTAGATAATATATATTTTTTTCTTTTTTGATTTAATTAATTATCATAGATTTTTGTTATCATTCACCATCACTATCTGAAAGAGAACTAAAA
>CAJNOP010002130.1:0-19865 GCA_905250075.1 Rotaria sp. Silwood1 | reverse complement strand
TTCATAAACTAATGTTAATTAATTCGTATCTAAATGAGATATTCACAGAAAAAAAGAAATATTATATTATTTGACGAATACTGTAATATAAACGAATAACATTTAACATCACTGACTTATTAAACATCATAGAAAGCAACCAATGCGAATAAATATCTTACAAAATTCATGATCGTCTGAATTTATTCATCAAAGATAAATTAAGCTTTTTGAGAAATCATTAATAATACTGAACAATGAACACAATTAATATTAATAAGACTCATTTCAACATAAAAACTTGCTTTATTGAAAAAAAATCCTGCCTTTTTATCCAACATTCCACAGATAAATTCAATAAAAATGAATAAGTAATATTTTTTATCTCAAACATATCGATTAACAACAAGTAAGATTAGAGGACCGAGCAGCACAATTATCGTTGACTTTTATTCAACAAGTGTATGTTTGTTGACCGAAACTATCACATATCCATCTACGTCCATGGTAGTAGCAAAGACCAGATTCAGCTGAACCTTGATTGGCTGGTGCACCAGAATAACTTGACATGCTTTTTTCTATATAAATAAAAACAAGAAAAGCATTGAATAAACGAATCAGGATTAGACATGTGCGGGACCAACTTTTTTGGTCCCGGTCCCGGTCGCGGTCCCGGTGAAATTGAATTTTTGGTCCCGGTCCCGGTGGAAATTTTCCTTTTGCTGCTGATTCCGGTGAAATTCTGTTTTTTAGTCCTGGGCTCAGTTAACACATTCGCTACGATGTGGCCTAACAGTGAGCCACGCTACATTTTAACGAGAAACTGTATAGAAAAGTACTTTATTTTTCTTTGTTCTTAGACAGGAGGCTGAACATAATGCTTTATCTGTTCTGCCTTCAGAACTCTTTTTGAGTCCGTTATTCCATCGCATGATGAGTCTTGTTAAAAAAATCAAGACAAAAAAAATTGTTACTCACAACAGAACGTTTTTACTTTCTTTGCTACCGCATAGCTCGCTTCTCTTGACTGTTGTGCCCTTTCTTTCGCAAAGCAGCCAGTACAGCGTCTGTAGACATTGCCCTTAAATCCTTCCTTTTCTTCGAGCTTGCGATTAGTGAATTCGCGCTTGAATTGGGTTGCTGATTCAACTTCTCGAATGACATGTCATGCTGAAATGACCTCACAGGAGTTTCGCCAAACTACAGGATGGTTACTTCGCTACATGTAATATTACAAATGGAAAAGAGAAAACGACAGATCAGTATAGGATGAAAAGACCAAGCAGTGCATTTATCGCAAGATGAATGCAGACGAAAATGAATCTCTAGAGCTACTCTTTAATAAAACCGAATCGCGTCGAATGTGTTAAATTTGGTTTTTGTTCTACACCCAGTCTAAGTAACCTTACTTTTTCTGTTATTTGTCCATAGTCAGAGAAGTTGTTGCAGAATCTGCCGGTTTTAGATCTGGAACAGTTCTTACTTCTATTTCCGCCAATGTTTGTTATCAACGGCAAACATGACCGGGACTAAATTGTTTTTCGATCCTGGTCCCGGTCCCAGTAAAATTCTATTTTTTGGTCCCGCACATGTCTAATCGTGAATCATCAAAATTCAATGAAGTGAAGAAATTTAGAAATTTTCAATTTGTCAATGAAGTTCGGAAATTCGTTGAAATAGATAAAACTGTAAAATTCAACGAACTACACTTATAAAATGATCATGAAGAATCTAAGTCTCTTCAAGCACTCAAATAATCAATGAAACTAGAAACTATCAATATTTCATTGAAATGTCATAAAGATTTCACTTGCTCAACCAAAAAGAAAAACTAAATATACTTTCACATACAACATTCAAATATAGTTTCTGAAACGACATACCCTATCGGTTAAAATATGCTGACTTCGAACCATAGATTTTTCTATTCTCATGGCTTAAAGAGATGTGAACCGTGTCAGATTACAATGAACATAAAATCATAGTTTGTTTTTGCCTTTTACTTAATATTCAATGAGATAATGAGTTTCTTATAATTCCATTCACTTTGAGCAGAAATTGCCAAGAACAAGTCAGTCAAACATGCGGGAAGTCAATGCCTCCAACTATATATCTTAGTCGAGACAATGTGAGAGTACAAAGTTTCTTTAAAACATCGATTCGTTTCATTCTTTTTATTTAAAACTATTTTCATATTTTCACTAGCATATTCTGATAGAAATACTAGGAATGTAAAACTCTCATTGTCATCAGCGGCATACACTTCCATTCTACAAATGAACTGTAGAATTCATTCGAAAATATCGAGTAACTACACATGAGATTACTATTAATACATGAGAAAAACCTTTCGAAATGTAATCATATAACCGTAGAATTTCTGTTATGTATTCAATGTATCTAAAAAACTGGCAGCGATTTTAATCTAATAAATCGCATCACCACCAATCAATCTCATATTGAAGATAATTATCAGCAATATCTTACCTCTATTTACTCGAGGATTGCTGGACGGTATTCTTGTTCTTGTTTCATATGCGGCTGCTGTAGTTGGAGTCGAAGCATCTGCAATATAAGACCATCATTCTTTTTACAATAGCCTTATTGTACTATTTTCAATAAAATTTAACAGCGTTTCAGTATTTGGTCGTTTACTTGCAACAAAAATAGCTATCTGAAGGAAGGTATAAATGCTTAATATGATCTTATCGGTAAGTATGCTGTTCGCCGAAATACAGGTTGCCGAAATTCGGCGAAATATGATTTCGGTAATGGGGCAATCGTCAATCTATCATTTCGACGATATGACTTTCGACGATGTCACTTTCTGCGATGTAGTCATTGACAATGTTTTTCAAAGCTGAGATATACAATTGTTAAGTCAAAGTGCCTAAGTGCAGTTAGGAACTGACTTAAGTCAGGAGCTAGCTTAAATTAAGAACTAACTTAACTTAGGAATCAGGTCAGAAACTAAAGCAAGCGCGGAATCTATCGCAAAACTCGATTGCAATTCATGATGTTTATGACATAGGTAAATAGCCGCTCCCTGCATGCGATTCATACCGAATGAGTGAACGAAAATAACGATTGGGTGAAGAATGTATCTGATAAAGATCATCGAAAAAAATTCGACGATCTTTATTTCGGCGATATTTCTTTTCGATAATGTTTGTTTCGGCGTCAGTTTCGACGATCTCGTTTTCGACGATGAGCATTACATTCGATCAAATAACATAGAACGATAGAGCGAAAGATTCTCTATCGATTGGTAAAAAAAGAATTTTTTTTAGCTATTTATAAGAAAAAAAAGAACCTCCGCCACTACTTTTGGACTGCTCTATGTATGACAAATAAAACAGATAAAATCATATTCTCATATTGATCGAATAGATTTCATATAAAAAATAAATCCTCTTGGAAAATATTCATTTTCATCTATACTATGTTCATTATTTTGTAAACAACGAAGATGAACTTATTATTGTTTGAATATTCGGATGAGATTCAAACAATAATGTAAAAGGCTCGAAATGAAAAGAAAGATTTTGTTTTTAGGATATAATAGATTTGTTATTTAATTTTTACCGAATCAGTATTAAGTCTTATTCGTTTAATAAAATAATGGCGTTGTTTTAGTTGTTCATATAAATGATAAACTATTTAATAAGAAGGAATCGTTTGTCGATAATGACTAGTACCAGTAACTTTAGTTATCTATTTGATAATTTTTAATATTTCAATCGACATTGCTTTTCAAATACATGGTTGAACAACATAACGATAAAGTTTATTTAATTTCAATATATCTTCGTTTGTTTATAATCAATAATAAACTTTAAAAAAAGCAAATAAATTTAATAAGAAATCATAAATAAAGAGATTTTTTCTTTAAAATTTTCCTTATTTATTTCTGTGTTTATTTCATGGACGTTGTTTTCATTGAAGACCTCTTTATTGATAAACATTTTTTTTTCAAATCATCATTTGCTTTTCTTAATTCCTCTTTATTATCTTTTTTTCATAAAGTCTATTTGTTGAACTTGTCATTATGATGCAATAAATTCATTCAAAAAAAATTATTCTTTTGACAAATAGACAATAAATAATGATTTTGTTTGCCTCTTTCAAATTGTACCAATGGAATAAGTGAGTGCAATCCAAGTTCGTTAGTCTGGAATCTCTCACATAGATAGATATATTTAAACAAGAAAAAAAGCTTTTATCAATATATACATTTGTTTCCTTATATAATAAACTAACGCAAATAGCAACGATAAGAAAAAAAAAAAGAAAGAAAACGACAAGCAAAAAAAAACAATATGTTTCAGTTGTTGTTAGTCAAGTTTCTCTTTGTTGTGATGATGAATACCAAACCATCGACGTAAGATATTGAATAGTTCTAACAGACAAAAAAAGATACGATTGATGATAGAAGTAGTTGAACTATTTCGAGGAGATCGATTTTATTTCTTTAATTTATATTTCCAAGGACTAACTAAACTGTGAAAGTGTTTCTGTTCGTAACTCTCTTCGATCTTAAAATCTGAGGAATCTAATGATCAAGAAAAGATTTTCTTTTTTTATATTTTAAAAATTCTTTTTTATATGCTATTATGATGATGAAATTTTGTTTTAATATCGAATATGAGATGTAGATTGTATTAGGAAAGTAGAGGCACTCGTAGCTCAATATTAGAAAAAGGTAAATATTCCTTTTGAAATCCTGTTCGATAGAGATGGTATGACGACCAGTAGTTGAATTGTTGTTGGAAAAGTTTATAAAATTGTTAAAGCATCTTTCTTCGTGGGGTTCTTTCGATCCAATCAGAAGAGTTGAGAGACACTTTAAGCAAATTTAGACAAAAAAAAAGCGTCAAGTAATTTTCTTCTTAAAACTGTTCTTATTTGATTGTCTCGAAATTAGTTATACGATATTCTTTTTAGCCTCTCATCTATTGTAGTTGTTGAGAAAGGAAATTTTTTTAAAAGTTTCTATGAAAAATTCTTAAAAATTCAAGAAAAATGTATTTTTATTATAAAACATAGAATTTCTCTATAATATTTTTTCGGTCATATTTCATTAAAAAGAGCAATGAAAGGTGAGCAAAAAAGAAAATCATTTTCCTAAACATTCTCAAGTAGAGATTTATTCACGAAAATCTCAAAACTTGAAAAATATTGACACTCACGAAGACAATGATAAAGTGAAAGTGAATGCATTTTCTAGTCATCCCTATTTCGCATAAGATACAACAAAAAAATTATTCAGAAACAAACGTGCGTCATCTCCAAAACTCATTTAAAAAGGAAAGAGTTGAATATAAGATTTTAACAAAAAGCATCGGAAAATTTGTTTTTTTTTGCAATGCAAAAAAAAATGATAAGGAAAGTTGATATTTGTTGTGAGTATTAAAATGAGTAGAGAATATAATTTGATTGAATTTAAATCGAACTATGTAGAAAAAATATCCAGTCGAATAGAAATTTATTGAGAATACCTTCCAGCATATATTTATGGACACGTTTGTAAATTTCACTAGGTTTTTATGATAACATTCACAACGAAAACTTATAAAGTAGTTAAGACTGTTGAACTCTTAACTTCAAATGTAAATATTCAGCTTTTCGTTTCGTTTCGTTTTATTTCTTTAGATAATTTCAGTTTGATTTATATTGATGTAAAAAGCATAGAAACCTCCTGTAATTGTATCTATCTTTGGTAGTTTTTATCATTAGTCTATTTTGATAGAATAAATGAATAGGAAATTTGAAAGCAGTGGATAAAACGAAATAGAATATATTTTTCGAGAAATTTACTTTTTTCGTAATAGTCACTTGAAGCACTCCGAAAGGAAAGATTTGGACAAAAAAAAAATATCGAGACGAAGTAGAGATGAATTATTAGATGAATAAAAAAATTTGCATCGAAAAATCTTAGCCGACCTAGTACAATTAGAAAACTTTCGTAAAAGTCCTGTTTTGTTCCCTTTTTAATGATCTTTCGAACGAGATGTTACTCAAAAAGACTAACAATAATTCTACGTTCTACGATCAATATATTATTTTTGCTCACTAATGAAAATTTTACTAGTTCCTTGATAAGCATCATTGAAAAATCTATTATTTATTTGTTGCTGTTGGTGTGGAATACTTAGTGGTGGTGATGACGACGATGATACTTGTTGACTCTATAAAAATTTAATAAATTCAAAATAAAACATATCATCTTGTACTTACCTCATAAGAAGCTATTACTTCAAGCATATGATCCTGAAAGACAATTATGACACTATTAGATATAAAATAAAGGTTTCTCACTTACAACATATATTTCCATTTTGTCTAATACGTCATCTTCAATTGAATCATCAATTATTTCATTTATTAACTAAATAAGTAAAGTAAAATTTAATTTGGTCTTATAATAAGAACATAGTTCTCTTACTCGAAAAAGATCGTTTAGTATTTCTCGTTTGATATCGTCCATTTTTAACTAGAAGAAAAGTTAATGATCGGAAGATCTATAAACTATGCGAATAAAGTCAAATATAATCCACTAATATGACAATATTAATTGAAACATAATTCGTGTCAAGAAGAAACATTCGTTTTTATATGAATGATTCAATATGACGGTGAAACGAACAAAAAAACGGCAAGTAGTATCGATCAATAGAAAATAAAGAGCACATGGCGCTCTCTAATATGTCTTACTTTACTTTAATAAGGGAAAACATTGATGTTATGATGGAGACATGAAGAAGCAAATGGAATTGGCTATTAGTATTGCAAATAAAAATTATTTTATTGGATGCAGTCTTCTTAATGGAAAAGGATGTACGGGTTGTATGAAGTGAGCATAAGTTGTCGGAAGGTTAAATCGTATTGATCAGTCCGTATGATACCAATTTTCTATATATGATAGAGAGAATTATCAATAGTTTTCCTTAGTTGTCGATAAAATATTTTGAAAGAACTGGAAATAATTTTCTTGGTTTTCCGTTAATTAATAGTGGTTGAAGAAAACTAGTAATTCAGTTATCGGATGATGAAAAGCTTGTATAGGATCTGTTTCACTAGATCGACCTTTTCCGAAGAGTAATGTATATATTTCTTTGTCTGCTCTAATAATAAAATTTTCTTCTAAGTATTTTAATTCGATCTTCGATATCATTTAAGATCTTCATACAAAGAAAAAATCGAAAATCGTATAAATGGTAGGATCGTTAGGCTTTTCTCGCGTTATCTCACACACAGTACCGAAGGAAACCAATATATGAAACCAATCGACACCATATTTGCTTTTATCAAAACAAAAGAAAACAAAATAACGCATTATTTTATAGATATGCTAGTAGAAATGAGCAAAAAGTATCTATTTGAATTTTGTTATGTAGTGAAGGAAAATTTTGACAGATATCATTTTTTTATATTGCTGTGATATTATGTATATTTGATGAGCGCAGAGAAGGATGTGAAATCTGATGTTGATACTGAATAAAATAGCCAAGAGAATAATGAGTTTCGAATGAATATTACTGTACTATACATTGGTTTATAATAAATACAACTCGTTTTTGTTTTCTTTTTGAGATCTTTGTTAACGAGTCGAGAAATAAATGGAGATATATCATAAGCTAAATTGGTGCTTTAAAAGCGACAAGTAAGAACCAAAGAATAGATGAAAAATCTACAGCAATAGAAATTGAAGCACCTTCCTGCAATAGAATGAGATAAAATTTCTTATATAGCGAGACGACATTCCCACAGTCATTAGTGCGAAAGGAAGCTTGTGAGTTCATTATTTTTGGAAGTGCATGGAGCATAGAAAAATGAATTTTCAGGCTTCAGCTTTGATGTTTTTGAGTACTTTTAATGTGTAGACTCTTGTGTTCGTACGTCAGTATAAGTAGATTTGATAGTTGTGTGAAACTATAGAGAGAACTATTCTATTCCGAATCAAGTCGTTAAAAAAACTACCGATCAAATTATCATCCTACAACAACATGCTTTTGAAAGATTCTCATGGAAATATCATTGGATTAAGCTTGAAAATTTTAGTTGTTCAACGTGGTAATGTCTTCTAGTATTGGTTAGAATATGGTGAAAACCAAACATCAATAAATATTGATGTTCTTCAGTTATTCGAATAGTAATTATTTGCTGTCTGTTCTGATGTGAATCGCAGTAACGAGAGGATTTATTTTTTAAGACAAGTATCATGTTTTAAGTGAAACTTTTTTGTTATCTCGAAAAATTAATAGTTCATTCTTTTTAATTATGTATTTTTTATTCTATCAGTTGATTTATTCAATGTTATTACTATATTTTCCTGTAATCATTCCGAAGTATCAATCTTTAAATAACACAGTTTTTTTTCTCACCCTTATAAGTTTTCTACGATAAAGATCAACAATTGGAATAAATTTGATAGACCCATTGAAAATCTTTCCTTCTAAGAATTTCATGTAAAAAATATTGATTGATGTGTTGAAAAGAAAATGAAAACTGTTTTATCGAAGAGCATTATCTAATGAAACAAACAAGATTAAATTTAACTCTTTTAAACTTTGCATTTCTATAAAATTAAAAATTGCTACAGCAGATACATAAAACATTAAATAGATTGTGCTTGAATTTGCGATGCGAAATTTTCTATCTTAACTCTTCTAAAAAATCGAATGACTCATTGTTCATCGATATTTTCCAATAGATAAGATTTTAAATAAAATACTATATAGTGTAGTAGCGATATCTATAACAAGGTGATTTCAAACGTTTAATGACCAACGTTCTCAATGACGAATATACGTTCGTCGTGTCTACACTTTGCAAAACAAAGGACGTTCTTTGTTTATACACTCTCTAACCGTTCCATTCATAACGCGTTTAGTCGGCAATAGAATGGTAGAACAATTACTTATCAAAGCTAGAAATAGAGTTTATACGAAAACCTCTCCTTCACCTCCAAAAATTGAGAATACACCATTCTCATATATACAGTCGAGGAATATTTCAATTATACACTTTGATTTTTTTTTATTACTATATGTTTCAGAGATGCAGAATCTTCCAAAAAATCAAAAATTTCCCTCCCCGCGGAAATTTTCTCCAAAAAATTTCCCCAGAGCTGTTTTTTCTTCGCCACTCACAGACCAACTTTATTTGGCACAAAATATAAGTAAAAAGAAAACATGGCAACATTTTGTTCTGTTTGTTACTGTTCGTACAACATAGGAATTCTTTCAACTTATTCTTTTCTCAAGCGGTTCAAAACAACTGAACCAGGTGAAACTATTTTGAGAAGACGATGTTGTTCTGTTTTTTTGAAGAAAATCCAGTGTTTTTTCTTCAATTGAGAGAAGTAGTTGCTGGGGCAAGACTTGATGAATAGATCTTCTAGATGAAGCGGTTGTGCATTCCAATGTAACATCACTTCTTTGTCTAAGAGTTCATGATTCAGACGTCAATTGCCACCAATGTGTTGCTTCAGGATTGAGGCAGTACTCTTGCAGACAGCTTCGCTTCTGATTTTGACACAGACTGGGAATTTTATAAAATTGTCAGATTAGGGAAATTTTGAAAAATTTTCAGACTGGGGAAATTTTGAAAAATTTTCAGACTGGGAAAATTTTAAAAAATTGTCACCGATAATTTTCCAAAATTTCCCCAGTCTGACAATTTTCCAAAATTTCCCTGATTAATGTAATTTTTCAAAAAATTTCCCTCCCCGCGCGGGGGCGCACGAAGAAGATTCTGCACCTCTGATATGTTTTTATCTATTAACTTACTATATATAAGAAGAAAGCCCAGAACTCGCTGCATATATTGGTATATTTACATTGAACATGAAATGCAATTTAAAGTATAAATAGTGTATTAGAAGAAAAAGAAGATTTTTTTTAATTTCATAGTGTCCATATTGTTGTAACATTTTTTTTCTTTGACATATATCTAGGCTCAGATATATGATAAAACCTTAAATTTTTTTTCAAAAGATGCATCGTAAAAAGCTCTAGAAAAACTGTATGATTGAATTCGTTTTAACCTGTTCTGATGATTATTGTTATACTCAAAATGAATAAGTTATAGGTGGCAGTGTCACTTCCCATTATACTGGAAATGTTGAAAGACTTTTTTGCTCTGCATGTATCTCATATTGAGAAAATGACGAAATATTGAAGTTGTTTTTAAAAGATATGCCGTCGAAAGCTCTACAAAACTTGTATAGGAAATCCAATAGGGAATTGGAAAAGTTCTTGAAATATTTTCTGTATGATGGGAAGTGACACTGCTACCTAGAGCTTATTCATTTTGAGTATAAGAATAATCATTAGAACAGATAAAATCGAATTCGATCATACAGCTTTTCTAGAGCTTTTCACGACGCATCTTTTGAAAAAAAAAATTTAAGGTTTTATCATTTACCTAAGCCGAGATATATGCCAAATAAAAAAAATGTTACAACAATATGGACACTATGGAATAAAAACAAAAAAAAATCTTTTTCTTGTAATACACTTTTTTATACTTTAAATTGCATTTCATGTTCAATGTAAATATACAAAGAGATGCAGCGGGTTCTGGACTTTCTTCCTATATATAGTAGGTTAATAGATAGAAGCGTATAGTAATAAAAAACAAAAAAAATTCAAAGGGTATAATTGACATTTTCGTGGACTCTATTTGTCTCGCATAAATTTTCTATCTTGATTTTAGTTCAAGTTATAATTCGGTATTTTATTTACATTGATTTTTATTGATTATTGTCTTATTGGATTAAAAACTCGATTATTATGGAAGATAGATTCGAAAGTTTGTCTTCTGATCAATAACAACAACATTTAAAAAAAACAAAAAATGATTGTTATAAAAACAAAATTCAAGAAAATGATTATGAGGTTAATGTCATTGAAGAGAATAAAATAATAAATAAATATTTATTAATTATTCTAGGACAAAGAAAATAAGAACATAACAAGTGCATCTGGTAGTAATAGTAAAAGTTTCTAGATACTTTTAAAAAATTTCTTTTTATTTTTTGTCTATATATTTAGTTTGTCCTGAATTCAATGAAAAAAATTCAATGGTACATGAAGCTCCTCATGATATTATTTTTATTGGCAATTCACCAAAACTTCCTGAAATAAAGCGTGGAAAATTAAAAGGCAAGATGTCAACAGTAAGAAAACTGGTCTTATCATAACATCAAAGTAAATTTTACTTTAAGGGTGTGGGTGTGGGGTGTGCGTGGGTGTGGGTTGGGTGTGGGGTGTGGGTGTGGGTGGAAATGATGGAAATACCCACACCCACACCCCGCACCAACACCTACACCCCGCACCAACACCCGACCTCTGTGTCGATCTTCGACTGCTTTCGCATAGAATTTATGAAAGCCCTTTCGACTCAAAGAAATTTTATGAATGGATTATTGATTTCGAGTTTTAATACTTGACAATGAAAACATGTTGCTATGCTTAATTACGTAAAAACAGATTAATGCTGTTGCAGTTACATTCTGCTCATGGTGACACAATATTTAATAGTGATTAGAATGTAACCTATACATGATGAGTCTCAGCATTTGATTTATAGAAACAGCTGCTCGAAGATATTATCGGACATGACATTTCTATGTTGTTTATTCTATTTTAATAGTAGAACATTTGATAATACTAACATAAACTCATCAATCGATTTTTCTTTTTTATCGAAATCAACTTGAAATATGACTAAATACGGTAAATACGAAGATTTGAATATAACATCTGATGCAGAAACTTGACGTTAGACGGATCTCTTGGTATTTCTTGAAAGTCTTAATAATTGATATCATATTTGATTCGCACAAGATCAAATACTTGGAGGTAAGCAAAAGTTCTCTCAATACCAATTAAAGATATAAGCATAAAAAGATTTTTTTTCTAATTAAATGTTTCAAATAGTTGCATTGATTATTTATTAGAAAGTCAATTTCTTGCTAAAAACTAGTTGAAAGTTTTTTTTCTGATATATTTTCAACTACTTTGAAAACCACAAGACCAAATCATGTCTAATTTATTTAATCGGTTAAACTACATTCGATTTAATTATCGAATCGAAGATCGCGTTGTGTCAAGATGCCTTCTTCTGTTAACTACATAATTAATATTGTTGAAATAGGTTGAAATCAACGATGATTGTCAAGTTATTTTGTATCTGAATAATAGTCATAAGATATAATCTTGGTTTTATTCAAAGTATGGATAAAAATTAGACCATATGATTTAAGGTGTATACGAAATAAAGTTTTCAGTTCAAAATTCTATTTCCAAGAGATAATCCTTTCAATATCTGTTGCATTCAAGGCGCACATGTGACTTTCTTTTCTCTTTTTGATCTCATAAGAAAAGAAAATGTCAGTCATTTGACTTTGTTCTGTTTTTTTTGGAAAATTCATCACTTTTTACAGTATGTCTTTCGTATGATAAGTATTTTTATTTAATCCTAAAAATTGATTAAAAGAAATCAACATTTATCAATTGATTGTTTAATTTAAAGTGTTTCTGGATCACTTATAATTTAATAAATTTAGCTTCTTCTACTTATAATTTAATTCATATAAAATTAAATTTGTATGATTATGTTATGTGAATACCATTTAGTTTTGAGTTTTTGTCTGTTTCTCTCGGTTAATGAAGGGACTAACAGGCCTATTCTCTTAAATGGATGAAAGTACACGATACTAACTCCCGTTTGAAATGAAGAAAGACTTGAAATTAAATAATATTTGCTTCAATACCATCATTTAAACTGAGTTTTGTATGAACTAAATGTTAAGTATGGAAACTTAAACTTAATAGTAAGTATTATAGGACTCAACAACACCCAATATTAAGACATTAGTTCATCGCTTAAAATGAGTCTTCATTATCTATCGAAGAAACATTTCAGCTATTGGAAAAAAAGAAACTCTTGACAAAGAATTCGAACAAAATATAATAATTTCTAAAATAAATCCCAGAAAACCTGCAGATCGATTCAAAGTAAAGATGAATTAACATCAATTCATTTGTATAGAATGAAATCGAATATGTCAGAGAATATTTTCTATGCCATTCTAAACCAAAGATTCGAACTGATTTATTCGAGAGAAAAAAAATTGGTCACTTTTATGATTTAAAAGCTGTTTGCTACAAGTTTTGTTTCATTATCGTCAATATCAAATTGTTCGACGATGAAGTTATGTCTGAAGTCTATACTCATATGCCTAAAGTCTCGTAAATTCAGCAACGCTTCTCAAATGAAATTGCAATGGATTCAATTGGTATCAATTTTGATTTTTATGAAACATTTCCATTTTTTATTTAGTTTGAAACAAAACATATTAATCTAACTAAATTTATCTTAATACAATTAAATGGATATGCTGGCTGTAAATGTATCTCTTCTTTTCTTATTCACACCCACAACCTTAAAGGCTTCTTTATCATGAAAATCAGAGACAGATAATAGTCTGTTGTGTCACCACAGCTATCTGTATTTTATTAAGATAAATAATGATAAACTCCATGGTATTAAAAATGACGTTTTCGGTGACCAAACGGACATGATCGAAATTATTTGATATATTCACTTAATAAATAATATAAATCCAGTGATTTTCTTTCAAGACAAAAGGCAACATTAAATAAATCAAATTTATGTTCAATCTGCAATAAATCTTCAGCCAAATCTTTTTGCATTGGATGTAAAAAATATTGAAGTTGTAAGATCACATATCAAAATACAAAAGTTAGAAAAAAACTAAATTATTTGTCATTGAGTCGTTTTGATATAATTGAACAGTAGAAAAAAAAACAACTATCCTCAAAAGAAAACAAGCAGTAAAAAAAGCTCATAATGAACTTATCGAATTAATTGATAAACAAATAATAACAATAATAAAATCACTTGAATCAATCACAAAAGAAATTCATTGTCATTGAGAAGAAGAAAATTTTGCTCAAGATGATATTGATCGACTTAAACAAAATATCATTGAAATACTAAAAACACGTGAACAATTTACTCAGAAAGATAAAAATTGTGAGTACATTGAACTAAAATCTTTTGTTTCTTTAACTCCAACGAACTTTAAGATAATTGAATAATTTTGTATTTGTTTTTCCATTTTGGTTTTTCTAATTATTTCAAATTCTAAAAATTTCACTTTCAATACTGCGAAGAATATTGACTCTATTTTATTTGATATTATTAATTTCATTTTATCAACACTTCAACTTCATCGAAAGAAATGAGAACCTGTTTGTGCTAGATTGAAATTGAATGTAAAAGCAAGTTCACTAACGAATTATGTTAAAAGAGATCAATCTCATCGATGACAATTGCATTAGTTTGTTGGATGATCAAGTTTAGTGATTTTTTAAGAAATTCATATGAGATATTATTGAAAACATGAACAAATTCATGATATAGAATCATTAAATACTTGAAAAAAAATATAAATTATCTAAATAGTTCAACGATTAACATAAATTTATACTCGACTTTCTAATGTTACAAAAAAAAGACTATCATTCTAAGAATTTATTCACATGAAACTTTGACCGAAGAATTTTGTTCTTCTATAGTTTTGATTGTTAAGAAAAAAATTGAAGAAAAAACTGTCAATACAGAAAAAGTATGATTAATTTCAATTGAATATTCTTGTGTCAGATACTAAGTTGATAGTAAAAGATTTTTAAAAGCTCCTTTACTGTTTAGTTCGATTCCGATTTGAAATAAACTAAAGTTACTAATTTAAGAATCAGCAACAAATTCTGAAAACTTTTATTCGTCTGTATCAAAGGACAAATCGATTTTGTCAATCTTTGAATTTGGTATTTAAACACAAAAAATACAATCACATGATATGCAATTCTCGATGTACTTCATTCAATAAACAAAAACCACTTTTTATAAAATGATTCAATTGGAAAACGCGTGAAAACTTTAAGATTACTCTTAGTAAAATCATCAAATCTAGTTTGTAAATACACAGAATGATTGTGACTAATATTTTCAAGTTGTATTTCTATAGAATTAATTACTTCTAACGATATGGAACTATATTTATTGGCAAAAAATTTGACTAAAATGTTTTTAAACTTTTTTGAATTTAAATAAGATATAACTTGACTTACTAATTGATTAATACGTTTTTCAATATTATCAAAGGTTTGATTTTGATAGGAAATATGATTATAAATATTATTTCTTAATTTTATATTAATTTTTGGCAAATCTAATAGTTCATAACAATATGGTAGAAGACATCTAAATATTTGATGAAATTCTTTTAAAGAATTTTCTATTTCTGCAAATTTTTCAATAAAATTTACAATTATAGCTATATTTTTCTTAACCATTTCGTTTGTGGCTGTAATATCTTTACTTTTTCCATCTTCTAATACTTTTTTAGTAGTTTTACATAATAAAAAAAGCTCTTTTCTGTCGGAAAAAGTCTTTTCAGTTTTATGATGATTGTAAAGAATCATCTGAATTCAAACGAGTTAATTCAGAAAACGTATTTACTCATGTTGCACAATCTGGATATTTCTCGTCACTAATTAAACTATTTTTTTCTGTTATAGTCGAAAGTATTACATGATGTAATCTATCTTCAAAAATTTCAAAACTTTGACTGAGTTTTTCTTGATAAAGCAATAAATTGAAAGAGTACTCTTTAAGAGTTGCAAGCATCTATAAAGGATGTTCAGGAAAAACAAGGTTCGGATGCATTTGGACTCATTTAGGTCCAATCTGGCAGTTGCTGTTCTAAAACTTATAGCCAATTATAACTGCAATATTATAAAATCACTGTCAAAATTTCAGGATAAAGGTATAGAGCATGCTAGTCGCAGAAGACGAATCATTGAAAATAATATCTTGTATCATTGGCGTGACTATCAAGTTCTCACTAAAAAATTTCATTGAAAACACTACGAATACCAATCGAGTTCGAATCGCTTGAAGCCTCTGCTGGCCGCTAACTACTATTGCACTAACTTCAAAGCGCTTTCCTTTTATTTCTTCGGCATCATCTCGAACTTTTTTAACGGCGACAATACACTCTTTTACGTCATTGTGCCGTTTTATTTCACAAATATTATCAACACCTTCCGAAATTTCGTCAAGTATTTTAATGGTAACGAAAGTTTTTGTTAAATTCTCAATACAAATATCAATTTGTTTTGATATTCTCTTGGCTTCCAATAAACCATTGTTTAATTTTTTCAATAATTCCCAAGGATTGTTATCACAAGCTATGGGCACACAGTTGCATTAAACTTAAGTTTATAAATACATCGATCGATTACTCTAGTAAATCAATTTAACTTTTTTCAAAATATAGTTTTTACAAAGTAGAACTTATAGTATAAATATATCTTGAAGAATAATTAAAGTAATATAATCTTTATTCGATAGTCTTACCATAAAAGTAAAATTTCGTTTACTATCAGATTTACTATATACTTAAATTCATTTCGGTAGCAATTTTTTCTATTTCGCTTCTATCTTCTCAATCGTTAAACTTCTTCTTATCAATCAATCGAGTTTTTTCATCTATTCGAATATTTTCTAAATTAATGTTTTTTACTACAATACTTATTAAACTACCAATCCTACTATTCCTAAATCAAAGACTATCTTTTAAAAAAATAAGCATTATAATCGTCACTGTCTTGAATTCTCGTAAGAACAATTGCTTTTTCAAATATTTTAGGAATATTATTTTGATCAAAATTTAATAAAAAAATAAAAATCATATTCAATCAACAATAAAAGATTTTTTTTTTCATAAGAATTTTCCTTATATCAATTGATACTATAACTGTTTTTTCTGATTAATTCTTTGAATTATAATTTATTCCCTAGAAAGAAAAAATTCTTCTAAAAATTTACATTTTTTAATAAAAACCGATAAATAACTTGACTACAACGTTCTTGAATTAGGTCGTATCCTATAAACTAAAGAATATCTTTTAAATTTTGATCAATATTTAAAAATATATCTTTATCTGCTAATATGTCAAGTAATTCACCAAAAACAAAGATTTGTAGTTTTATTATAATAAATGTACTGTAAAAAAAGACACTCAAAATTGTTTTTTTTTACAAATATCAAATTTAAAAAATTCTTTTATTTTCTCAGGAATACAAAATTAGCTTTCTCAGTGATTTTCTTTTTCTTTTAGATTTTTTAAAATCTTGTTGAGCCATATTTCTTTATACGTCCATGTAATATTCAGCTTGATCTATAAATCAAATATCTAAATTACAATCAATTATTGCAGATAAAAGAGTAAATAGAACTGATGATAAATTATTTATTTCAAAAAAGTTTCATACCTAAATTGATTTAATATCGATTTTACAGTATTTTTTAAAGAATTTTTGGCATAATTAACAAAATCATAGGTATTACTAGAAATTGATCTTTTTTTTTCTGAATTCTGTTTCAGCTGGTGTCTTTTTTTATGTTTAATACATAATATTTTACCTTAATAAATATACGACCATATTTCATATGTGCAGCTTTAGTAATACTTTCTACTTGTTTTGCATTTCTTTCATTTTTCTGAATTAGCCTACTTTTGCCATAAAATCTTACGTTCTCAAGAATAATATTTCGAATTCTAATAGATCTTAAATTTATTCTATCCTTAATCCAAAACCCATTCTCTTCAAAATAACTGATCTGTTCATTAGAACTTCAAGTTTTGACAAGTACGACTACATGTTCGGAAATTTCTGATAAACTATTTTGTTGAATATCCAATCTTAAATATAGATTGCACATTGAATTTCAAAGATATTTTGTTTCTTTTACAATATTCATCTTATCAGTTATCATTTGCTGTTCTTAACTAAATTGTTGGTATATGTAATATGATAGTAAAGTTTAGCAACTATATTTTTATAGCTAAATACTTGTCCATTTCCTAAATAATCTCGAAATTAATCGCAAATGTTCATTTATTTATCCTGATAATATTATAGCTTGCTTTTTTATTGCAGCAAGTCGTATTTCTTCTGTACTAATAAACTGATCATATTTTTCTAAACATTTATTTTTCTTTTATATTTCTCGTATTATTTATAACGTATTTCAAAATCTAGCCTTTTTCTTGTCATAATCTCTTAATACCACGTTGGATGTAATTATTACAACTTAATAATACATTAAAATATTGTACTGACGTTTCGAATTTCAAAATATATATGAATATTTCACAAGTGAATATGAAATATATTATATGAGTGATTCAGACCAATTGAATGTATCCCCAATCGTTGTCACTGTTTATAAAAAGAAACGGTATTTTCTTTCCTTCATCTGTGGAAAACATCGCTTCTGTTTTTGCTTTCGTTATTTATATGATTCTTTTATTAGCCATATGTATTATTGTATATACTAAGAGATAAAGATTAAATTAAGCGATAATAATAGAAAATGATAATGAATCGTGAAAAAGAAAGATATTTTAATTTATAAAAATCCATCATTTAGTCCTAACTTAAATCTTGTTAATATTGAAAGTAAAGAAATTGAAAAGAAATCTTCTCTTCAAGATATAAGATGTAAAAATGATGATGAATATAGTAATAGTGATGAAAATGATATTGTTGATATAGTATATTTGCCTGAAATTTCAATGATTAAAAGGAAACAAAATCAATTTTATTAACATCTTTTATTGATCGGTAACAAAATTTATTATAGTACAAGTAACGAAAAATGACGTGAAAGACAAAGTACACCGAGTGTTAATGATGAAGAAGAATATTATTCTAGTTCATGGAAAGATGATAAACCTGATGGATATGATTATTATTTTAACAATTACGGTTCAATTCTTTTATCATGGTGAATTTAAGAGTGGAATACTTAAAGTAGGTTATGGAAAAGTGTAATTATCAGATGAATATGAATATGAAGGTAAGATTGAAGATAGAAAACTTCATGGTCTTGAAAGTGTTCTTAAACTTTTAGCTGAGTGGAAAGAAGGAAAAACACAATTTGTTTATATAAATGATATTGAACAATATTATACAAATCAATACGAAGTCTTTTTTCTTATAATAGTTCGGCATTCATAATTTTATTAAATAATGAAAATCAAACAAAAATAAAGATAATATCTTCAAAATTTCTTTGATTTATTTGAAAAATGTCTTTCAAACCTTAATTTATTAGAGGAAATAGTTACTAAATCTATTCTACATCGAGAATAAAAATCATCAGTTGATCTTTTATTTAAATAAGATCATAGTTATACAAATTTCAATAAATATACTAAAACAGATACAGAAAATAAAACTTCTCATGATTGTATTAATAACATTTGTCAAAGAGATTTTACAAACTATAATCGAATATTAGCATGATATAAACATGAAAATAATATTAATTGTATTTGATCGAAAATTATCTTTGATAATAGTTCAAATAATTTTTTTTAACAAAATCTTAATTATCTAATTTAAAAACAATACTTTATTTTAATCCATTTGTAATTGATTTAATTAAAAAAATTAATACGTTTAAAAAATTAGAAGAAAATTAAAATAGATCTATTCTAGTATAACTTAATGGAGAATATGTTTTTCATAAAACATTATATGATAATCAAATAGGATTCTAGAGAAAATTGATTCTAATGATATTATTGTATCATTTCATGCAAGGAAGAATTTAAACAACTATATTAAAAGACTTTATATAGCATTAAAATCGATAAATTAAAAGAAAATATGTCTTGGGCTTTTATGATAAGAAAAAATGATATGAAAATATATGAAGACATCAATTTCGATTATGAACAACAGATATTAATAAAAGAATAGTTTCAATTTAAATT